>JANHGL010005005.1:0-41621 GCA_024611195.1 Ceyx melanurus | reverse complement strand
CACTCAGTGAGTCAGTCTGGCCATTAAAGACCAAAGCAAAAAAAGCATTGAGTACCTCAGCCTTTTCCTCATCTCCACTCATTAATTCTCCCTTTGCATTTAACAAGGGGGGGAGATTCTCCCTAACCCTCCTTTTGCTGTTTAGGTACTTGTAGAAGCTTTTTTAATTGTCTATATCAATGTGTCTTAAGTTATACTCGTGACGTATAGCATAAAGAAAAGTATAGGGGAACTGTATGGTATGGGATGAAATGTAAATAGAATTAAACTGATCTGTATACGTGAAGTGAAAAAGACAAACCTTCACTGGAAAGATGACTTCTTAGTCCCAAAAGCACATTTATTTAGTCCAGTTACTCAGCTTTCTATGACAATCCTGTTGTTATGTCTACTGAACAGGAACTAGTTGATGAGTCATAGTGTTCAGCCACATAATTAAATTAAGACCTGGGGGTATTTCTTGTTAGTCTTGTTACATAGAAGACGAATAATTGGGTAACACTGGTGTGGACTAAGCTATATACAATGTCTGTACTTTCATCTGTTAAATAAAAATTTAAACCTAATGTTCTGATTGCAACAAAAATATGCTAGATCTCTGTTTACCACCAAAACAATTTGTGCATTGAAATACCAATTTATATGAATTATTTTAATGTTTTGAAGAAGTTGGATATACTGATATTTTAACAGTTGTTTTTTTTAAATACTTGAATGAAAATATATCACTGAAATCTTACAGATAATTACACATATATTATAAAGCCCCTTAGAAAGCAGATGCAATTTCAGTAAAATATTTTTTGCTGATAATGTGAAAAGTGAAGTATTTAATAAGTAAGCCAGTAATTTTCAGTTTCCTTTTCAGAGTGCACCATATATGTTGAAAGCCTTTGAACCAAAGAGCTGCAGATTTTCAAATATATCACTGAATATACATCTCTTTGAATGATGTTTAAACAGAATGTTTAAAGGATTTGACTTAACAATGCTTTTGTTTAGAAATCTGAGATGAAAATTGATTTAAGTAGGTAAACCTATTGCTAATATGAACCCACAAAATTTTAATGAGAATTTGTGGAAGTTTTGTTGCTGTTGTTAGACACAGCATCTGACCCCACCTTTGCTGTTTATTCTAATCAATAGTTGAACTGTCTTAAGTTGTATTTACACAAATAAAAATACAAAATATATGAAAATACCTAAATGTTCATAGCAAGTTTTTTCAAATATAACATCTTGCATGAAGCTCTATTGGGTGTGTGTGTATGTGTGTGTGCAATTACTACCTTCTATCTGTTTTTGCTTACAATTTGTGTTGTGGATTATGTTCAGATACATTGAAACCACTAATTTTTCTGTGAAAACAGATCTTTTGGTGAAATCTACGTTTTTAGGCTAGAGTGCCAGGGCATGTCTGGCATTTTAATACTGAGGCTGGAGCTCATAGTATTAAAACCTGACCAGTAGAAAAACTGTCACCTATCATTATAGAGAAACACTAAAGAATAAGCTTGTGGATGTGTAACAGCCAAATTGTTGATACTCCTAAGATTTCAACTATAAATTTTTACACCTAGTGCAGTAATCACCAGTAGCTGCATGATGTTCTCCAAAAAATAAGTATCATTTTATGAATTGTTCAGAAAAATGCCGTATCTGGGAATTCAGCTACCTTTATTGCATACAGTCTTTGGATAAGGTTATAATTTTTATTCTCTCAGTGTCTGTAAAAAGTGGGATAGAGGACTGGGTAAATAAATTGTGTGTTTGACAGCCTTTGTAGCATACTTTAAGGGTTTAACTATTGGCAGTGCTCCTACTCTTCAGTCTGATCTTCAGATTCCTATTATTGTAGCAAGAGCTTATTTTGTCAATACTAGTTGCAGTTACATATTTTACTGGTCAAAAGATAAAAGGGGAAATATAACCTGATTACACTTTTGGAGTTAAATTGCTTAACGGTAAGACAGCTAGGTTGTTGGTGCTTTTTTTTTTTTTTTTTTTAACACTCATCTGTTGAGTAAGAAGGTCTTTGTTTTGTTGTTAAGCATATATTGAATCCATTTCAATCTTTTTTTACTTGTAGAAAGGTTTCTGAAAGGTGTTTAGTACAGTAATGTTAGGACCGAAAAAAACCAAAGCAAAACAAAAACAAACAAGAACGCAAAACCCCACCAAACCCAAACCAACTAACATGGGTATTTAAAAGTATTTACAGATATATACAGCATTGGCTCACATAGACTTGAAGGTGCTTGCTGTGCCAATCTATTGTATACAATAAATTCCTGAGTGGCTGCAATACTGCTGACCTGCAGACAAGAATTCTAATTTTTCTTTTCTGCATTAACAGTCTCCTTTTCTTGGTAATGTGTGCACAAGGCTTCCTAAAGCAACTTTATTAATTTGAATAGTTTGATGTCTAAATCCTCTTCTTTTGAACACTTCTTCCTCGGTGTTGGGAGTTCTTGTCCAATCTTTTTTTTTTTTTTTTTTTTTTTTTCCAGGCAGTTGTTGAAGGCAGAGACAGACGACAACAGAGATTCTAATTTGGTCACTCTGCACTGTTATTTTGCTTTATTGTGATTCTGTTCTTAGAAGTGTTTTTAGTGATGGCTTTCAGATATTTTAGAAATGTACACCATATCCTATTATAAAAAATAACTTGTTTTACCCTGGTCACCATTAGGTAATATCCACATTCCTCAAATTCTTAAAACTTTTCTAATGAGTCATTAATGTATACTCAGCTTTCCTTAGTCAAGCCAAGGAGATGGTTGATCCGCACTGTTGGTCAGCTGAGTCTTCATGGATCATAGTCTGAATACTACAAGTTAGAATATTAACAGCCTAAGATTTCTTTTTATAGGAGCAGGTGGAGAACCCTGGGATTTATGTTTGTGCATTCAGAATAATGGAGAGCTGCAGGACAAACATAACTTGCCAGCTCTCCAAAGGAAGTGAAACCAGAGTACTGTAACAAATCAAAAAGCTCCAACTGAATGCAAGGGTGGAAACATGCTCCAGTTCATCTTACCACAATTATTACATTGGTTTATTTACTTCTATGTCAATGCAGTCGTGCAATTGGCAGCTTTCAAAGTCATCAGCAGTTCCATCTAAAAGCAGTGGAAGCTTCTGGGTCTGGGACAGTTTTCAATGTTTGTTGTTCAGAGAGATGCCGAAGTCAAAAGCTGGGTGCTTAGAAAACCTAGCCTTATTGTTTTAAATGCTGAAATGTTTTTTTAGTTGTATTGTGCTCCATCTCTGACCTGAATGCCTTTAAGTAACAAGTGAGATAATTTCAGTTTTTTTGAATACTGATTGCTTTGCAAGCCCAAAGATAAAACAAAATGCAGCTACATTTTACAAATTACATCCAAATATACTGAATATGTGAACATTTTAAAAAGAATCCCAGATACAGATTTTAAATTTGGCAGTTTAGATAAGGAAGCGTAATTTTGGGCTGCTTATCTTAGTTTGTCCACTAACATACTTTTCAAGTATTGAGAAGTATTTAAGAAAAAGAAACAGAAGATACATTAGGAGGCTGTGAGGCTGTGCTTCTGTTTTACCTATTAGAGATTTAAACAAGTGGAACAGGTGACATTTCTGTTTGTTGAGCAGTTTCTCTTGTATGTCATTTATGGCTAGAAACACATCTGTGTGCAGAGGATTTCTCTCTCTTATATTTCCATACAAAATCCTTTGGTGTGAGTCAGGATATGAAGGGATTTTACTCTAAATGCCCCATACATGATTTTGTAATAATTAAATCTTGGTAATGTTTTGTGCCCAATGTGGTTGTTTTCCTGATGTACAGAAGGTTATGTACTAAGAACATTTTGGTTGCTCTGTCTCCCAATAATTTCCAATTATGACAAACAAGAGTGGTACTGGTAAGAAAAATTATTTTCTGAATTATCTTCAAAAATTTGGAGTTTAATGTCTTCATTTACTTTATGATCAATGTTTAATTTATGCTTACAGACTGCTTTTTTTTGTTTTGTTTTCATCTTGTGTTGTTTTTGCTTTGATTTCTTGCTAATTGACAGAAAATTATAATCCTTCAGTCTTTTAAAATTTATCTGTTTCCAGCTGGAGACAGTTCTGCTGGACAAACTACATCTTATCCTGTCAGAGCTAACATTTGGCTTCATCATTTACATAAAAATTGAAGACTTGACTCTGTAAGGTAGACCTAGGAAAGTGTGTGTCAGCTCAGTGTACTTTGCAGTTTCTGTGTTCCCTTATATAATTTCAAGACTTGGTAGGATTGTAGCTCTATTTCCATTGCAAATGTTACTTCTGTACTTAAGGTGCTGGATCCCTCTTGCAGATGTTTTCATCTCTTGTTCAGGATCTTACTGGTGCTTTATGAGGAGGAGGTACCACTCTCAGAACTAAAAAGGGCATGAGCTGAATTCACAGCTAGGTTTCACTTATTTTTGTAATTGTCTCAGCTCTAGTAAGATCAGCCCAAAGTTCAAAGTAATGCTGGAGATGCCACAGCTACAGCTGTGCTGCATTCGTCTGTACAGCTTTAGGAGCTGAGGATATATTTTATATTTCCTTGCTTTGCATAACTTTGAGCTTAGCTAGGTGCTGTTTCCTACCAAGTGGTGGAGAATCTGATATTTTTATTTAGGTAGAGGAGACTGGAGAGAACTTTGTGAACCAACAGTTGTAGGGTAGATGCTTTAGTGATGCAACATGTTAAAAACTGTTGATTGGTGCTCAAGCTTTTGAACCTAAAGGATCATCTGGCTTAAGAAGTTAGTGTCACACTCTCTAGGTTTTTGATTGTTTAGGCTGTCAACATAAATCAGGTTTGTGTTATAATGATTACCCTTCAGTTGGGGTGGCTTGATTGATGGTGGTTTGTTTTTTTAAAAATTTTAAATATTATGTCATTATCACTGTCTGGTGCAATGGCCAAATAAACTACTGGTCAGGTAACTCAGGTTCTGTTTCCAAGGAAATTTTTTATACTCCACCTGTCCCAATGGGGAAAATATGTCTCTGTATGCAAGATGGTGGGACTGATCTAGAATGCTTTCAGCTAGAATTGATGGGGGAAGGGGATACCAAAAGGATTGCTGAAGGTAAGCCAAGGGTTGACATCGTGTTACCCAAGGGTGGCAATGGTAGTGAGAACAACTACACTGCTACTGGGAGCACAGAGAGATCAATAGCATATCTGAAATGCTTGTTCACCAACATACACAGTTTGAGAAACAATCAGCATTAACTCAGTGGTGGTCAGTTCACAGAGCTGTGATAATATTGGTATTAGTGAGAGTTGAAGTGAGTTCCATGATTGGAGTGCTGGGATGGAGGGCAACAGGCTGGTCAGGAAGCATAGTCAGGGCAGGCGAGGTAGAGATTGACTGTACTGCTCTTACAGTTAGTGATGTGGTTGAGAGCCTGTGACTGAGGATTAGGGCATAGTAAGCAAAGGAGGTGATGTAGTGAGTGTCTGATACTAATCACCCAGCCAGGAGGATGTAAGCACTGATGAGTTACTCTCTAGGCAATTAGGAGCAATTCCTGAATTGGTAGCCCTTGTCCTTTAGGGAGATTTCAACTTCCCAGACATCAGCTGTAAATATCACGTTGCTGTGACAAGCAGGTCTTGGGGATTCTTTAAATTTGTGGATAACTTCTTGTCATGAGTACTTAGTGAATCAACTAGGAAAGGTACCTTCCTAGACTTGCTATTCATCAAAGAGGACTTATGTGTTGGTACGTGGCTGTCTGGGCAACACTGATCATGAAATGGTTTGATTTAAAATTTTCATTTCAAAGAGGAATTTAAAAAAAAGGATGCAGAGTTGCTGCCCTGGAATTCAAGATAGCAGACTTACAACCTTTTTAGGTAGCTTGCTTTACTGAGATGGTGGTCCATCATTGACCCAGGCTTCCCAGAGATGTGGTCAATGTCCCAAACCTGTCAGAATTTAAGAGTCATTTGGACAATGCCCTTAACAACACGCTTTAACTTGACCAGCCCATTACTGGTCAGGCAGTTGGAATAGATCATTGTAGGACCCTTCCAACTGAAATACTCTATTCTATTGTGTTGTATTACAAGCCATCTGTGATATTTTCTCACCACTGCTTTTTGCTGTGCCAAGGTGCTAGTAAGAGAAGCACACTTGACAGTCTGTCTGATGATACCTAAACTGGCCTCTGTAATCCTCAGGGTGCCAACATGTGCCTGTATCTTTCACCTACATTTTAAGACCATCCTGAAACCTCAAGACCTCCTGGCAGATCTCTCGAGGAGTGGCAGGAGACCCGCGCAGGCAGCGCGCTACTCTCGCTTACCACCCGCACCTTGGCAGCCAGGCTGCGTGCAGCAAGGGCCGCTCGCCCCGCAGGACCCGCAGCCGCGGGCACCCCCGACCCTCGCCGCGCTGCCGGTGGCGGCTCTCCCGCACTGGGTGGCCGCGCCGTCGGCGCGCAGGGAGTTAACCGTGCCCGGTGCTGTGGGCCTGGGGCGGGGCTGTGTCCGCCCGTCGCAGGCGAGAGGCGGCTCGACCGGCGAGCGCCACAGCCCGTCCGGGAGCAGCGAGAGGCTCTCCTCGGTTCCCAGCAGCAGTTCCCGCCGCCACAGGTGAGAGCCTAGTCCCGTCAGCTGCCCCCGCCCGGGAGACATCACCTGGAGGCCGCCGTCCCTCGGCCGACGAGCGGGTACCCGCAGCACCTCCCGGCAGCCGCACCCCCGGTCGCCGGGAGGCGAAACCCCTGCGGGCCGGTAGAGGCGGAAACGAGGGTGGGGAAACGAGGTGGGGGGTAGGCCGGGGAGAGCGCTCAGCGTCGGCTGTGAGAAGGGTCACGTCGGTTGGAAAAGTGCGAAGTGCCGAGACTGACGGGAGATGCCCCCAGGGGCCGAGGGGCTCGGCTGGTCAGTGATGTGCGTCGGGGGAGCTGTGACTGTACAGCTCCAGAGGGAAGCCGCTGTGAGATCAGCGCCTCAGTGACTTCAGTTTTTCCAGGGATGGATCAACACCGATGCATCTAGAGCTTGTCCTTACAGATTATATTACTGAGGTTTTTCTTTTTAAGGGAAAACAAACAAACAACCGAAAGAGGAAAGAAAAAAAAAAAAGTTAATAATGGATTCTGAATGGCTATACATAATTCCTGAACATCGATTTTAACTTTGGTTAAGGAAGACTGTTGAAA
Organism: Ceyx melanurus; assembly: GCA_024611195.1. Classification (NCBI taxonomy): domain Eukaryota; kingdom Metazoa; phylum Chordata; class Aves; order Coraciiformes; family Alcedinidae; genus Ceyx; species Ceyx melanurus. Next base: position 34,424 of record JANHGL010005005.1, on the reverse strand, counting down.
CATTTGACATGGCTCTAAAATCTGCCAATTTGTTTAGACTGAGAATTTTTGTGTCTTTATAGACACAAAATGGTCAGCACCCACCTGATTGCCCAAAGCGTCAGCCGTGGGAAAAAGGCTTTCTGCTTGCTTCTTCCTTCTGTCCCTGCCAAAGCAGCTCTGCTTGGTTGCTGTTGGAGAGGGTGTTCTGCATCTTTAGACTGTCAGAACTTTGTTGTCATTTTTCAGAAGTGCATTGTTATTTAGGGGATCACAGAACTAAGAACACTGTTAAAAATCACATGGTTGCTTAATACTGTGAACAGTGATAGAATGAATATCCTCAGTTTATTTTCAGCTGTTAATCATCTAGGTACATAACTTTGCTGTTTCTTTTTCTTATCTTCCATCTCCTTGTTATTAGGACTTACAGCACTGTAGATTTCTTTGAAAAAAATACTCCTTTTTCTCATAAGGCACATGGTATAGTAGTGGTACCCTGTGGTAGCTGACAGTCATACCACCATAAGGATGCATAATTGATTTCTAAATGTGACTTTTATACTTTACCTCCTTGAGCATAAATTCTAATGTACATTTAGTACGTCTAGTACATGAGAGGTTTAGGTCTATTTAATAAAGATTAATATTATAAATGAAGAAAACTAATTGCCCTTAGAATATTTTATATAATTCCATTATTCAGTGGCTTTTAACAGGCAGATTTGGGGTTTATTTCATTTGGTTCTTCAGTTTGTTTTTTTTTCAGAATGAACATATAATGTAATTCTGTTGCAAGACTGATTTCTTTCTATTTCCTTGTGGTGTAGTGCTGGGGTTTTTAAGTATTACAATCCTGTCTGTGATGCAATCTATGGGCTGTCAGGCCCTTTGTAAGAGAGGGTAGGGCAAAACTTTGTCATTCAATACTTCCTGTAAGGGCATTGTTGGAAAGTACCAACTGCAGCAAGTAGCCTCAGTCACTTCTGAAAATGAAATTATTTTAGAATTCTGTTGTCATATTGGCACAGAAGTCTAAGTGATAAATTTGTCTAATTTAACTGTAAAGGGGAACGCAGAAAGGAGAAAGTTTTTGGTATAGGTTAGGATAACGGATTAGGAAAAAAAAAATCAGGATGGATGATAAATTAAGAGTGCTGTGACTTCTTGGAGTCAAGTTTTAGCTTTGTCTTCCTCACCCATAGGCTGGGACAGATAGACATCCTCAGTAGGAGGAGTCTAATGAAGAGGGTATTATGAATACAGTGCTTTCTGGATTCAAGTTGCAGGCATATGACAGAGATGAACTTTGGAGACCTTCTTGAGCCAGGGGTGAAATGGGGCTAAAGCTAGTTCAGCAGTCACTGTCACTGTGAGAGGTATTGAAGAATGAGATTAGTTAGCTATGATACTTGCCTCTCTCTTATATGACTTGCTTATATACAACAGAAGAGAAATAGTGCTGGACTGAGGGTTACTCTAGCAAGGGATTAGTTTAGAGTTCAGTGGTTCAAAGGTGGTCATGCCTGGCCATAAAAAATGGGATATGCTTATTTTGCTATGGTTATAAAAGCTGTAGTGTGGCTGGGTTATTTTGAGGGTTTAATATTCATGATAGTATCATCTATACAAAAAGGTTTCTCTCACTGGTAAATTATGTTGGCTTTTGCAGATGGGACTATTCTGATGCACTAATCTAATTTTAAAAATATAATTCTAGGTATAAGCATACATGGCTCCTGGTGTCTCAAATGAGAAGAAAACTGATGATGAACAGCCTTCAAAGTAAGGTTCAGAAATTATTTTGTTGAAGTTTACATTTACCTTCTTCCCCAAACTTACTACACACTTACTTAGTTAAAGTTTATGATACAAATATTGATTATAACATCAAGTATCAAGCAGAAGTTGTTTTCACACATCAAGCCTTAATCTTCTTTAGCCATGCCTGCACAGCAGGCCTTGCTGGCTAGCCATTTTCATTTATGATGACAGTGAAATTTTCCAAGCATAAGTAACATTTTCATTGATTTCTTTTTAATCCAGTGACTTGTTGAGATGTTCACTGATTGCTGTATATGGCCAGACTTACCTACTTCTAGTGTTTAAACAACTATTTCAGTCTGTTTCTATAATCCTTCTGTTAAGCGTATTGTAGTAAAAGCATACGTGCATGTTTAGTCCTCAGATATTTGTGTTTTGTTTAAACTCCCAGAAGCTGTAAGTGCTTTACAACAGTGTGAGGGGAATAAATTGTCTGTTCCTTAGACTTACAGGCCAAAGATCTTTATCAGACAAACTTTGCCTCTACTATAAATTCATGGCATTGGTCCTATGTACACATAGAATATGCTTACTTTAATTGCCCATTTTACCCCAGGGTCCATGTCTGCAATTAGATCTGTATGGGCAGAAAAGCAGTACAAGTTAGCAACAGCCCCTAGTTGCAGATGTGGTGTGTTCAAGAGTGTTGCTGGTAGGCTGAAGATGAAAAAGGTGAACTGTAGACACTGCTGAGGAAGAAAGCTTCATCTAGGTTAGGCATGAGGAAAGTGGTGTTGGCACATAACACATTAATTACCCTCTACTTTCAACAGGGGCCTCGCCTTTTCCCAGTTCATTTCCTGGAGAGAAGCTTTTATTGATGGTATTCTCATAACAAAGGAAATATTTTTTTTAATTTCCTGAGAACAAATTATGAACTGATTTCAGATCATATCCTAGTTGTGTATAAAGGCCATGACAATAAACATCAGCACAGCCAGCTATTTCATCTATATTTGTGAGTGACTCATTAAATATGGATAGAATTCCACGAAATGAGCAGGCAGCCTGGAAATTCTGCTCACGTGAGCTGGCAAACTCCTAGGTTGCCTGTGCCCTTCTGAAGAGCCATAAACCTGCTCTTTATTTCTTCTGTGGTCAAACAGGTCTCTCAAAGGGAAGAACAAAAGCAACGAAAGCTTTTAGTTCCACCTCAGGTGGGATTTGTATGAACAGAGGCAAATGGGGCACTTGGGAGGTGGAAAGGAATTAATTCTGAAGGGGCAAGCAAACTACCCTCTTTGTTGGGCTTCTTTTTCAGTTGATGAGGGTGGCAGTCTGAGCAGGGACACATGGTGGATTGGGATGATACCTCTTTGGTTGTGAAGCAGCAGCTGCTGGATAGTGACACTGGAAAGGGAATTTCAAGAACAGTTGTTACATTCTGAGTGCTGGGGTTGTAATGATATTGTTTTCTGAGGAACATTTTGGTGACCTCAGATGTGGACATTTAAGCCACTTTAGGCTTCTTAAGGTAGCAGGGTTGACAGATAATGGCATCTACAGAAAAGCACTGCCTTTCTGGAATGCATCAGAAGACAGACAGGGTAATATGAAACATCTAATATAGTGCTAAACACCTGTGTCTAGGCTTCAGAATTGTTCCTGCTCCTGCAAAGTCTTTTATTTTTTTTATTTTTTTATTTTTTTGCATAAACTCCAGGCAAACTCTTTTGTTTGTCTCCTCTGAGACTCTGAGAGAGCATTTTGACTTTGCTGAACCATGCTGTGACTGCAGTGAGACTTCATTAAGCTATTAAGTAATCTTCTTATGTCTGGAAGATATTTATTGTTTAATTTAATCTCTTAGAAATGTCTTTGAAGTACTGGCCAGTATTTTGCTTAAGCTTGTGATAATTGACTAGTCCTTCCTACCTGTTTAGACTGAACTTAAACCATCAAGCACAGAAGGCAGGTGTTTTATGAATCATTCAGCTTGCTTGCCATGTTTTCCATGAAGGTGAATCCACATGCTGAGTATTTAATTTTTCTCTCCTTGCCTTGTCATTTCCTTGTTCTTCAGAAAGATTTTATTTTAGCTGTATCACATAAGCAACTTAAAGGAAGTTAATTCTTTTTACCTCTTCCTCTTTTTTTTTTTTACCTCTCCTCCCGCTTTTTTTTTTTTTTTTCTTTTTTTTTTCCTCCATTATTTTCGGTTTGTCTTCCTACCCCTCTCAGGTGTCTCGGAGCATCAGTCAAAAACACGGAGATCAAATTTGTTATCCATTTTTGCTATGGATTGTAAAATATGTAGTAGGGTGGTCTATTGAATATTCTCTGATCCTGCTCCCACTGATTGCCATAAAGACCCCCACCTGTTCCACAACTTAAGACAATGGTTGCATTATTGCAAGTGCATCAGGACTTTCCTTCAGTAATTTTATCTTGTTCAGTGAATGGTATGTTAAATAGCATGTGATTTATGATGTCAAGTGGCCATGAAATCTAGAGCTTCCTTAATGTATTGCATGAGGAACCAAAATAAGGTAAATTAGCATCTTTTCAATGTAGGGTTTGTATATACACTGTATAATAGTTTCACAATGCTGCTGTCCTGGCAGAGAGAATTGTATCCACCTCTGTAACCCTCACCTGGAGAAAATGAAAGAAGACATCCTGTACCATTTTGCTCTTGGGACTGGTACCCATGATTTTCCAGCATTGTTTGGAGATGTAAAGGTAAGACACTTCATTTCATTCAGCAAGCCTAAGCTTTGCTGCAGATGGTGAAATGCAGCTGTCCTCAAAGTAAGACTGAATGTGTCAGTATACTACAAATGGATAAGATTGTGTATTCTTGTCACTTTCAATATCAAGCAAAATTCTGGATAATTGTTTCTGATTGATTGTTTTCATCTAGTAAAAAAGGCAAATGCTGCATTCTGTATTAAGATAGAACTCCCTTTTGGGGAGCTTTTAAGCCAATATCTGTCTTTTACTAGTTTAAACAGGATGAAGGCATTTGAGTGCTATAGGTAAGGCTGTGATTTTTTTCCATAGAGTTTCTTCATGGCCTTTTAGAGTGATTATGAGAAGAACCACATCTGGGAATAGCTTTGTGTTAACTGAAGGCATTTACATCCTCACGTTGATCTTTGCATATTCTTTCATACACTGAATTGTGCAATTGATTTTTGTTTTGTTGAATGCTTTTTTTTTTTCCCCAGTTTGTATGTGTTGGGGGAAGCCCTTCACGGATGAAAGCTTTTATTGCCTACATAGCTGAAGAGCTGGGACTGGGGAGCCCTGCCGGTGACTATCCCAACATCTGTGCGGGTACCGACCGGTATGCAATGTACAAAGTGGGACCTGTTTTGTCAGTCAGTGTAAGTACCTCACGGAACAGGATGGGACACAGTTCAGTGACGATGTTCAGTGCAGAAAATGCCCATGCCCATTTCTTTTAAACACTGACAAGAGTCAGGTTTTTAAGTTTTATCAGCCATGCTCAAAATAGAGCTGTCAGCTAATGAAGCTTTCCTTCCTATTCCTTTCTTGCAAGTGGGCAAATCTGAGACTCCTTTTTCTCAGCATACTACTGAGCTGTTGCAGCAATGGCCTTGCAGATTTTTCAAGCAGAAATACTGTTGCCTTGTCCCTGTTCTGTTTCCTGGACAACGGGGAAAAAAAGTTCAGTCAATGCATGTGGGGTATTGGAAAACAATGGCTGTACCACATCTGGAGCAAAGTATCTGCGGTGACATTGTTAAATGTGCAACACATGGGATTTGTGCTGCCAGCTCTACAGACATTTTCAAACCTCATACCTTTACTTTGTAGATATGACTACATACTTCAGTTGCAATTACATAACTCTAGTATCATTCTGTGCTCTTCCTTTTGAGTTTTAATTATCACATTATCATGCGATAAGTAGTGGACTTAAATTTGCTGAATGTTGTGACTAAACCACTGTGCTTTGAAAAAATTTAGCTTAACCATTAGCACTTCAGGTTGGTAAAAGAGTCAGAGTGGAGTTTTACTTGTGTTTAAAAAAGTTCTATTGAAGTTCATTTGTCAGCTATTAGGAAAGGACACTGCTAATACTTTTGAGATTGTAAATATTTTAATGAATTATTTTTAGAAATATTGTACTTCATTCATAGTCTTCCAAAACCTGTGGGAGTCTTTCTGTTTACCAGAAGCTGCCTTTCAGTAGGCCCATAGGACTTTTGTGAGAGTGAGTTAAGTGACATTTGCAAATAAAAAAAAAATCAGGAAAGAGATAATTGTCCAGCTCCGCCTTCTATATATATATTACATTGTCTATGTGAATGTCAAATTCTCATTTCTGCTTTCATTTCAGCACGGCATGGGCATTCCTTCTATTTCAATCATGCTGCATGAGCTGATCAAACTGTTGTATCATGCCAAGTGTTCCAACATAACCATTATTCGCATTGGGACCTCTGGTGGAATAGGTATTTTCCCTCTTGATTTCTTTTTTTTTTTCAAACCAAAGCATCTTTATAGGAGGGTCAAGCATCTGTCTGCAAGTGATTTTGCACAGGATGATGAACCATTTTGCTTCCATAATTTTGAAAGAAAAAGCAGTATCTGCCTCTGGATAGAGAAAATGCACTTCAGAGATCGAACAACATGAAGGGAACAACATTCCTGTCTTATATTAAAAGTATGAGATGAGAATGAATATATAGTGAAAAAAGAAAAATGTTCTTTCAGAAATTATTTGTAATAAACTGAAGCAGCTAGGCATGCACAGAAAAAGATTATTCTGGTGAATTCAGGAGCAAAATTGTCACTTTTAAAAGAAGCAGGATTGGGTGAAGATGTATATTTTATGGGTGTGGAAACAAAATGTTAACTACATTGTGAAGCTACATCTGTTTCTTTTTTACTTCAGGTCTGGATCCAGGCTCGGTGGTTATTACTAGGCAGTCTGTAGATGCCACCTTCAAACCTCAGTTTGAACAGGTTGTTCTGGGAAAGACTCTGATTCGCAGTACAAATCTAGATGAACAACTAGCTAAGGAACTGATGCAGTGCAGTAAAGAAATCAACCAATTCAATACAGTCATTGGAAATACCATGTGCACTTTGGATTTCTATGAAGGTAAGGCTGGTTACAGACTAACAAGTGTATTGGTAAGCAGCAATAGATAAATATTTTAACATTGAAATTCTAGTTCACTGAACAGAACACATTCCCTACTTTGAGTTGTCTGGTCAACCATAATTAATCTATTTTTCATATATGTAAAATAAAACATTGTGCTTAGCAGATCTTTTAGTTTTGTGGAGGTCTATTTCCCTTGAGATCTGACACATCCTCTGAAATACATATATTCTACCATTTGTTTTTTCATGTACTTGTCAGGTAAGTGTGTCACAAAGTTCCCATGAATTACTGAGGCATCCTATAGGATTAGAGGGGTGAGATTATTTGTGGCTGGGTTTTTTTGTGAGCTTTTTGTGGGTGGCTGGGGTTTTTTTTGTGTGTGTGTTTTGTTTTTGGTTTGTTGTTTTTTTGTTTGTTGTTTTTTAACAGTTAACTGTCTAAAGCAAATATTTTATAAAAGTAGTGTTGAATCTTGTTTCCTATGCACATTTTGAGCAAAGCAGTGCTCAGACAACTGAAGACAATTTTTTGCTGAGTTGTGTCTTCTGCCACATATGACAGCCAAACCTCTAAGGCTTACTTTGGATAAACGTTTCAGGTGCTTCCCTGATCTCCCAAGTCTATTCACAGACATTCTATTGCAAGAACAGAGTTTATGTGGCACCTGATACTACTTCCCGTAGCTGTTACTGGATAGGTAACAAAGGTTGCAATGCAGAGGGGAGCACATGGTCCTTATCATAAGTGCTTAAGCTTGGTCAGAAGCACACACTGTCACTGTGTCTCCTGACACCAATCACAGGTGCAAGCTGTCAGGAATATTTTCAGCTCCTATAGCAAAAACTGAGAACAGGCTCAAGGGCATGAATCTAAGACTACATCTACTAAAAATGAAATGATAACAAGTAAAACACTGTATAATTTAACTTCACTGATACTGTTTTATCTGCAGGTGTTAGTCTTGAATAATTTGAATAAACTAATTTTCTCAAAAATGGCAATACTATTGCCTAGCTAGCTTAAGAGACTCTTCATCTCTTAGAGAGTCTTAGTAATAAAATGTTAATCCTTTTAAGGTAACATCAGTAAGGCATTTTAAAGCCTGGCAGATTTTCTAGACAACAATTAAATACAGGAAAAAATTCAGCACTTACATAGAGCTTGAAGTTTGTTGCTGAATTTTGATGACCCTTAAGTGAGAAACTGCTACTTACATTTTCTCATTTATGCATTGGAGAAATTAAGCTGGAGAAGACCAATTAAATTACCATGATTCACATTAGAAAAAATGAAAGTAATATGTAGAAGCTCTAGCAATAGCTAAAAATCAGTTTGTGCTATTTATGTTGGTGCATGAACATAGAGTAGTAGAAGCTGGACACTGTATACAGGAAACTGCAATAACTGGGTGTTTTAGAAATTGAATTTTCTCTGTGCCTTCATGTCTGAAAACTTATGTAAAATGACTTTACAGGACAGGGCAGGTTGGATGGTGCAATCTGCTTATACAGTGAAGAAGAGAAACTGCAGTATTTGAAGGAAGCTTATGATTCTGGTGTCAGAAACATAGAGATGGAGTCTTCTGTATTTGCTGCAATGTGTAATCTCAGTGGTGTCAGAGGTAAATTAAAGTCACTTTATTCAAGCTGTAGGAAGCTTTATGTATTATAGGGAGTTTCTGGTAAAAAAATGTGAACCGAGGTGTTAACGTATCAGAACTGTTTTTTTTTTTTTTATATGCAGGACTGTTTTTTTTTTATATTCTGATGCTATGATTGATTTGTGTCTCATGTATTCAAAATGTATGCAGACTTTGTCACATAGTACTTAACCAGTGCAGCCTGTCATTTGCTACTCCAGTCTGTGGCAAGCACACAAATCATTAAAGTACCTAATTATGCTATGGCATTAATTTGTTTTCTTCAGTTAGTTTTTGAAGTTTACAGGAAGCAACTGTCTAATTTGATCAGTTGGGTGATTCTCATACATATGACACTATAAACTTTCTGTGCTTCCATATCAAATTGAAAACATGTATTTTGTATAGGTGTACAGTTTTAATTATTAAACAGTTTATTTCTTAAACAGCATAATGAATAAGCCATTCCTAATTATTTTATTTATTTATTTATTTTTTTAACACAAGCTAACTATTTTTCAGTAAAGTTTAGGAAAAAAAAGAAGACAATTATAAATAATGTAATACAGCACCTTTCTAGTTGCCATGATAAATATTGTCTCTCACATTCCTTACAAGGAACTTGCCAGTTTAAAACATTGATGCTTCTCAAACTTCCTTTAACTGAAGGAAGATGAAATTAAGAACAATAAGCACAAAGACCAACAGTTACATCAAACACCCTCAGCTCTTACTGACATGAGAGTGGTTAAAATCTCTACCCATGCTATCACTGTCCTGATCCCTTTTGCTGTCTCTGCTATGTAGGTCTGTAATGTCTATTACTGTTGGTGCTCTGCAAATTGTCAGAGGTGCAGGAGAGAGATGGTAGAGCTCAGCTTGAGTGAAAGGAGGCTTTGGGGTAAAAGTGAAAGGTAACTTTGCAGCTCTGATTACCAAAAGGCAACAGATATGCCTGAGATGATCCATGAGATTCTCATGTATTTGCCATAATAGCCACCCATGAAAGTCAAAGCAGCTCATCTGGTTTCCAAGAGAGGGGATTTTGGCACAGAGATTTGACCTGGGGATAAGGTAGATAGCAGAGGGCTGCCTGCTAGAATAGCTCATCATCAGTCGAATCCTGGGTACTTGTGCAATATAATTCCCACACAGAAAAGCATAAGAATAATTATATAACAGTTAAGTATCTACAGATGTCTGAGTGCTTTCGTCTTATTCATGTAGCAATCACTTGTCTCAAAATATTTGTAAATTTTTTTGGTATCCTCCACAGCATGCTAGTCCCCTAGCATCTTATGGTACTGTGCACTGTTTTCTTGGGTTTGTTTTCTCTCATATTTCTAGTCTTCTAGCTGTTTGTTCAAATATTTATGCTTTTGGAACATGGAAGTGCCAGAATGTCATTCCTAACTAATGCTGTCTTTTCATTTGTAGCTGCTGTTGTGTGTGTCACTCTTCTGAATCGGCTCGAAGGGGACCAGATTAGTAGCTCACATGATGTACTTGTGGAGTATCAGCAGAGACCGCAGAAGCTAGTGGGATATTTCATTAAGAAAAGTCTTGGGAGAGTGTGAAATATCCATCTTTGTTGTACAGAAGCAGAAGTCATTTGCATAGCTGAAATTATGGTCATGACTCCTATGCATTAAAGGTCTTTTGCCTCAGAGTACCTTACAGCATTCAATGTGCCTGTGGATGCTAACCATTTATGTCACTGTGCTTTGGGAACTGAATGTGCTGAATGGAATTCAGCTGTTTTGTTTAGTTATGTGTTGCTGAATATAAGATTTACTTTTCTGAGAATTGGAAAGTGGATCTGTTGTGAAGGACAAGATGGCTATTTTATATGAAAAAATCTTTATTTATCCTGGCTGTAAAAGAAAAAAAAAAGGAAAATAATAAAACCTTATTGCCATGTACTTGCAAAACACAACATTAAAATTAATTTAGGAATACTAATCCCTTTCTCATTATTATGAAAAAGTACATAAATTATAATTGTCTTTGTTGCTTCACTTCTAAAGAGAACTTAAAGTGAATGAAGTTTATTTTTTTTACAAACTTTGGCAAATAAGCAACACTATTTTCATATATTAAAATTTTAAGAAATTGCAAAGTGTGAGACTGAATTTTCAAAGCATTAGAGACTTGACACTGAGTTGTTGCATATCTCTACTTCCTAAATATTTATCCAAGGTCATTCATATCCCATTTTAACTACATGGGTGGATCAATACACAGGAAACATTTATTCATCAAGTAGTTTTGCATTGAAGAACTCAGTCGTTTGCTGAATCAAGGCTCCTGCTTACTGAAAGGAAACAAAGGTATGAAGAAGATGAACAGTATGTTCAGAGAACTGCATGATGGTATTTCATTTTTCTTACCTTGTTGTTTTTTTTTTATTAAATTGCTTTTTTTTAAATTGCATGTCTTCAGGACATAGTACTCACTGTTGTATGGTTTCCAGTTCTTCTGAAGAATTGGAAAATACCTATCAACTGTGTGTGCTGTCAATAATTTCTTCAATTTTTCACTAACATTGGCCTAGTGTTAGCTTCTTTCTTAAATCATACTAATTGCTGCTTTGCTGCTGTGGTTAGTCTATAATTATATGGACAACTAAAGAAAAAGGCTTTTATCTTTTTTCCTACTGCACTGGAAAAAAAGTAGAAGTGTCTGAATAGTAGGTTCTCAAACCAGCTGTTACTGACCCAGCTGAATGAGATTTTTTTTTTTTGAGGTTTGTAGTTTGCAACACTTAACAAGCTTTAAGAGTTAGATCTAGGAGGGAGGAGGCATGTTCTCCAAGGAGTGGCAGAAACTGGAAGCAATGTGATGAGAGCATTTAAAAAACAGGAAAGGGTGACTCTTGTGAATAGGAAATTTCCAATGAAGATTAATCTCCTTAAATTTGATGATTTTTCAACTGGGGAACATAGTGGAGAAGATAAAAATGATTTTAGTTTGTTTAAAGAACATGCCTGAATTTAATAATCTAATTTTAAGAACACATTTTCAGCATTTTGGGATATACAGTGAATGTATTCTCGGAGAAAGCCTTTTTTTCCCCCGCCAACTTAAGGGAGTCATGGTGGCTCCACATCAGTGTGAACTGTTCATTTCTTATTTATAAAATAATAAAAAAATCTATACTTAGCTCTGCTTAGTGCTTGCCTGGGCATTGCAGGAAGCCCCGTGATTTCCCCTGGGAAACCTACAACAAAGCACATCCTTGCTCTTTAGCCTCCTGTTCCCAGAACAGGCACAAGGGGATGAAAAGGAAATCACTGAAGAAGCAATGTGCTGCATTCTGGGCTGAAGAAAAGCTTATACTGAGTTGGCTAGTGTGGGTTTGGAGAAGACAGTTTGCTGTTGTAAAAGAAATACTATGAATTACCTAAAGAGGAGAAACAGTACTTTATTGAGGAAGAAAGGAAACAGGTAATGTGGCTATGTGAAGTTTGGGGGAAGCAGGTTATTATGGTTACCCTGGAGATATCAATCTGGCAGGGTGTGATTTGTCTTTTCAAAGGAAGGACAGCAAGAATTTTAAAAGTGGTTAAAAAGTTCATTAATTGAAACTGCAAAGCTGCTCTATTAACAGTCATATAAAGTAGGCACTTCTATTTTGATAGTTAATATAAAAGCTCTTATGTACTACATGTCAAAATATAACCAGCACTGTGGTCTTGGCCCATTTAGAGCTACGGTTCTTTTTTTTTTTTGTGCTTGCTGCTGTTCCTTAGGATGTTGTACTTTCTCCTAAGATATTTTCTTCAGTGTTTCCTAATAGAACAAGGAAAAAGATGTAGGGCATGTTAAAAGTAGATTTCAAAGGAGACCGAGTATCCTCCTATTTCTACTGATCAGCATCCTGTAATGCTGTATTCCAAATGCAAGAGAGTGCTCTATAGGCACATCTTATGTGCAATAAAATACTGTTCTTAGCTTCAGGGAAACGTGTGGGAATGTCACCCTGATAAGAAAAATTGTATTTTCCCTGCTGACTGCAACTGGACAGAGACAGAGAAATGAGTCAGCTGTGTGCAGCCAGGAGTGAAGTTACCTTCCTGTAGGTTTTACAAAGATGTCCATAAAGATTTATAAAATATTTAATATTTAAAATGTTTAACAGGCTTTTATGTGCAAATCAATTCTTTAGTATTAGTGATTTGTTCTTTCTGTAGAACAGGAATAAGGATTTGAAATGGTGATATTTTTTAAAAGCATATATGATATTACATACATGTTTGGTATTATGTAATGCAATGTCTTCTGGTAAATGTAGAAAATCTGCAGACCTTGGAAACCTCAATTTTAATCAAAGGTCTGCTTTTGTTCTCTATGCCACCTTGTACCTAGCAATACACTATAGGTCTAGATTACTCCAGAGATCAGGAGGGATAAGAATAAATAAGGGAGGTAGAAGTTACAAATAAGAGTGGAAGTGTGAAGGGAGAAAACAGTGATTTCTACCATTGGTTTATTCTGTGATTTGTGGTATTCTTCTGGCCTGTTCCTAACTTTTTGTTAAAGAAATAGTTGAGACCATAGGGAAGATAGTCTAGTTTGCTTTTATTTCTCACATACAAGAGACTGAAAAGGTGCAGTAACTTGAGTGACTTGAAGGAGCAAAGTTTTGTCATCTTGATATACTTTGGAGAAGGATCTTCTTTAATGGAGTGCATGAGAAATCCTGAAAAGGAACATTTTGGAATGACCTATTGCCAGAATTACTTAAGGTATAAATGTTTTAGCTGTCCTTTGAAAAACAGGCAACATAATTTAGTATTTTTAGTATTTCTTGAAAACATACACATGTAATATACAGTATCTTCTTTTAACATTTTTCCTAAGGCCTTGCAAAGGGTTTTCAGTGCAGTATGTAACAGAACTGGATTTTATTCTCAAGTCTGGATTTCAGTATATTTCTAAATAAAATATTTATAGAGTTGAATTGGATCTGTCAATTTCCATTGACAACATGAAAGAAACTAAAGTATGAATGTTTTTAGATGTGCCCCTCTGCAGTTGGTTTTGTTCGGAATGTAGCACTCAGAACTGGAGCAGTAAACTGAGCTTTGGACATTGGATCTGTATGCAACAACCAAATACAAAGAAGTACAATAGTGTGATTTGATGGCACTATTGTGGTTTGCTACAAGATGTTGAGGTTTGGTTTTCCTGAAAGTTTCTCAGTTTTTAAGTTGGAGTAACTTAAATACATACTTCTTAAAATAATTCATTTAATCATGAATCAAATTACAGTTGAAAGTCTAAGCAGAAAAAAGAGCTCACTGAAAAGAGCAATGTTAAAATTGAAACTCTGTGGTACAATAATAGAGTAATGCTGACAGGGGAAATGCTTTTGCTCAGGCTACAAGCAAAATGTAGTAGCAGAAAAAGACAGAGCCAGTTTTACACAACACAGAAACTAGATTCCAGATGCTTCTTGTCATCACTGAGCTTGTAACTGTGAGAAATTTTCTCAGACAAATTCTGTGTCATAACACAAGAATAAATTTCCTAGAGCTGCCCAGAAGTTTAAACAAAGCATCGGCCTCCTTGTGAAATTCAGTCTGGTTTGTTTGTTTAATGTGTAACTCCATTTCAATCAACCTTGTTATTTGACCTTGCCCACAACTAACATTTTTCATAATACCCTAACTTTGCACACAGAAAGTGTCTCCCAGGAAAGATGCTACTTATTGATGTCATCCTGCAGGCACTTTGTCTGCAAAACAGGTCTGTGCCATGTAAATATTTACTAGTAGTACTCCTAATAACGTTAAAAGGGAAGCCTTTTGATCACACATTAAACCTTGTGAATGAAATTATGGGTGGTGGTAGGAAAATATGTTTACCAGATTGCCAGCCATACTCTCTCATGATTTGATTGCATTCCTGCCTACCAGTAAGTATTTTTGGCTCCTGGGCTTTAACCTATTTAACATATAAAACTATGTTTCTTTGAATGTGCTTGCCAATTCTGTTTAGCCTCTGTTAGAACTCTAGGCTAGACCTGACTTGTTGATAGTAACATACTATAAAGCAGACAAGTTTCAAAACCAGAGATAGATGCTGGCAGAAGGTTCTCTACCCCAGTGGTTTTGGATAACTTCCACATTCTAAATATAAATTCTTAAGACAAAGCCTGTAAAAGCAAAGCAGTAGAAAAAGGCAGGTCACTATCTTGTCCTTACTTGGAGCCTCAGTTCTAAGCATATTGTTTTTTACATTCTGGAGGGAATGAGTGAAGCACATAATGAAATATATGACCTGCTAATTTTCCCTGCAATATTCAAGATGTTGCTGTTGAATGCAGTGGTCCTGATGAAAGCATGTATTTTATTAAGTCTACTAGCAATGGTGCTGAATTTGAACCTAAGCTCTTTGTATGTGGGACTACTAAACAAAGTTGCTGTTTAAGGTTGGTACTTGCATAGGATACTGCTGGGCATGGTGCTGACAAAACCTAGATCACTCCTAAGAGCTTCCAGGATGGCTGCAATACAGCTGACACATCTCTCCAAAATTACTCAGAATTCATTTGCCTTTTCAGCCTTTGTGCTTAATTTTTAATATTATCCTCTTTTCTGCCAAGTTTGTTGTGGCAGGGTGGCTGTGGTTTAATATTTCTCATATTTTTGTAACATTGCAAATCATAATAACAAATGCATACATCCTGTTTCTTCTAAAATTACATTTAGAAGTAATTTCCCTCAATTCCACTGCAGGGATTTTTCCTGGTTGAGTGCTTATGATGTATCTTTTACTTTCGTAAATTTTGTTCTGGAAAAAACAAGTCTACTACTGGATACTACAACACACTAGTCAAGAATTAATTTAGGAAAGGACAATAAAGTATGAGGGCAAATTAAGTTAACAGGACTCACTGGTGAAAGGTGTTTGTCTATTGGGTATCTTGTACAGTAAAATGAGGAGTCAGTCATTCATTAGTATGGAATACTAATTGCATACAAAATAGTTGTTTCATGTTTCCATGAAAAGGCTCTTCAGTATTAAAAAATAGAATGCAGCATTTATTAGCATGTTATTATATAGAGCATAATAAATTATGCACATCACACACTTAGATGAGCTGAGATTTTGCAGAATTATGTGTCCAAAATAATTTGGCAAATGGTTCCTGTGATATGTTATAACTTAAATACTAGGTAGGAATTGTCTTCTGTATCAGCTGCTTTGATAAATAACTATTTGTAATGCATTATTAATATCTGATTAATTTATAATTTCCTACAAGTCACAGACTATAGATTCTGCTCCCCAGCTTTCCAAAATGGCTTTGTGAACCCATGTATAAATTCACAATATTAAATTGTTGACAAATCTTTGTTTAAAATGCATCTACTGTGCACAGAATTTTGTTCTTGGCTATCTCAGAATTTCACCTTTGGTCCCGGTGAGAAAAATTACTGTACATAATCTGAAATAGCAGGGATTTTAATGTTGTTTGACTAAGAGGAGAAAACATCTGTTATGCAAGTGGCAGCCAACTGTGAAGTGGAACACCTTGGTGAGGTATGTTCTTATTTGCCCAGCTACACTCCATTGGACATGTCCTGAGGGCATCCCCCTAGAGCTGGGGGGGAACAATGGGAGAGGTGAGACGTGGGGGATAGATCTCAGATAAGCAGCAACAGGGATGCTTTTCAGCACCAGAGTAAGCAGAAAGATGATAATGTCCTTGATGACCACTGGAGGTGTGCACTTTGCCAGTACTGCGATGGAGGAGTAGAGTGGGAAGCAGCAGTAAGTGCTCAACAGACCTGACTGTACTAACCTCCTCAGTACATCCTGAGGACCTTCACATTTCTATTTGAAGCTAAATTATTACTATAGTAGTTTTTCAGTCTCAGAACAGAAAATAAAAGGAAATCCCACTACAAGTGAGGAACAGAGGCACTCAGTCATATTCTGCAGTGTTGCATGTCCATCTATGATTTCTGGTTTTCTGGGAGGCAATTTTTACCAGTATGTAAAAATTTATAAACTTAAAACACCTAGAGAGAAATCCGCACCATTTTGAATACAAAGATGTTAACCTATTAATTGGTCATTTTAACATGAAATTAACTAAATTCCACAACATAGTCTGGAGGGCAAAAAACTTCTTAACTGGCCATTTTAACATGAAGTGAAGTAACTGAGTTCCACAACATATTCTGGAGGGCAAAAAACCTGCTTCTAGGTGACCCAAATCCAAAGTTTGGGAAAGAAGCTCAGATATTTGACACAAGAACCCAGCTGAACCTCATTCCATTGAAACTGGCAGAGCTCTGTGGACCTACACATGTGCAGTTGCTTATTGCAGAAGTATCAGATTTATTAATTTTTTTAGATTGCTGTCTTAGCTCATTATAGTGGAAATCTGATTCCTCACTATATATAAGAATATTCCTTCTGTATAAAAAAAAAAATAAAAATAGATTTACTTAATTCTTAATTTGGAAAAATAGCTCTGAATTTTAAGATGTCTCATTCAAGAGTAATACATTTTGCAGAAAGTGTAACAATGCAACTTGCTCAACGATAATGGGTAATAAAGAGTATTTGTTAAGGCTTTGCACTGTCATAATGCATGTGTATGTGTGATCCATGGTTCATATATTAGCTGGTTTGAATTACATTCTGTAATGACTGTGTCATATGTCTCTGTTGACCCTAGAGAAAGCCTTTTAGGGGTGAGATTCTATCTTAGGTGAATAACCTGAGTAGAACAAAACACGTTCTCAAGGTGGCATTCCTGATCAGTAGAGCTCACACCTCTACACTGCCAGACAACTGCTGTGATTCCAGGCTTCCCTGCTGCCACATGTATGTACAGGCTCCCCTCCTGCAGATCCCCCTGCACACCTCCAGGAATTGCTCTCCCTCCTCTTTATTGAAGGAAATGCTGGTAGACTGATTTTTATCCTGGGTGGCACATGGCAACGAATCAATACAGTTTTCTGAGTGTCAGAATATTCTGCCTTTATGCAGATAATGTGTGCTAAAAAAGGAGGATGAAATGGCTAACACACACCTTTTCTAGGATAAAATAAAACAGTTATGTGATGATGTGATAGAACCACCACAGTGCTAGATATGCACTTAAAAGTGTTGTTTTTGAAGTGTACAAACATTTATAGGGCTACATGGTTAAACAGTGTACTTATTTTTCCTACTGTTCTTTTTTTTTTTTTTTCCAAAAATCACAGCATAGATGTGCATGACATTTACACTACCGTGGCACAGTCACCAAACTCAGTAAAGAGATATGCATGTGTTACATTTTTTCTTTACATGTTGTTTGCATTCATTTTTATTCCAGAGAAGTAGAAACAAGTGCAGAATATATACTGTGGAGTAAATCACCCTGAAGGCATTTATACAAACCCATCCCCTTACTGTTCATTGCACTGAGAAGCAAAGGGAAAGATGAGATTCCTCAACAAATGCAAAACAAGAGGCAGAAACATAATCTCATTTTTTCTCAGCAAGCAGGCAAATCTCTTGCACCATTCTCTAGTGCTGGAATTAATCGGCTTCTGAATAGTCATTCAGACTGCATGGTGAGATGATTCTGAGTTAGAAAGTCCTTAAGAAGCCACTCTGCAAGTGGATGAAGGAGAGAAAAGCCGATATGGGGCATGCTGTACACCAGTTCAAGGCTCTGTTTTGGAAGAATTGGCTCTGCCGTGTGAGGCAACCGGTGAGTTTTTGGAAAAGATGAAAAAAATCACTATTTTATATCTTGTCTTAATATTTGTTGGAAAGAGTGTATCTACTGATTTCCCCTTTTCACTGCAGATTGTTAAAGCTACCTGCAAGTGGTTTTTGTTTTGCCATTAGTTTCCTAATCGTTAAAAACACAAGTGGAAATTGTGTTTTAATTCTAAAATGGCTGAAGACAACAATCATCCCCAATTTACAAATGAGATGGGAAACCTCATTAACATTTTGAAGAGCCACAGCTTATCTTTTAATTATAATTAGGTATTACCAGTGATTGTAGGAATGGCAAGGGGGAAATCAATTTTCTTCAAATTACAGGTACTTGCTGGTAATGTAATAAAGCTTGCACAGTTGTGATCAAAATCTAGATAAGGGGGTTTCAAGGATTTTCTGTTGGAAGTGTATATACTGGTAAATTTCCTTTCTTATCCACTCTACAAAGCCTAATTTAACCTTTCAAATTCCAATGCAAAAGAATGTCAGCTACTTCAACAGCAGTCAAAATTAAAATAATACTAAAATATGAGATGAAAATTCATCGTTCACTTTTACTGTGATTCACATGATTTTTAATTTAATATAGAAGGAAGTAAATTTTATCAAGTGAGGTAACATTTTTGTGGAAAAAACATGTCACTTCAATTAATATTTCTCATTGATTTCCCTTGCCTGTGATGATCTGGGGATTTGCAGTGAGCCGTGTTGGCTGCTTCAGATAGATTTGTCTATAAACATACAGTTTTTCAGAAATACTACACTTAAATGAAATAATAATTTAGAGAGAGAATTTATTTAAAAAATGACTCAGGTGATGTTTTTTAATGTAAAAGACATTTTGTCTTTCACATAAAAAAAAAAAGGAGGGACACTTGGTTATATTCTTCTCCATTCCAAACACTGCTTCATGTACCCTGTTCCTCGTACTTTAATTGGTGTGCATTACATGGCTTCTCAGTATCTCCTGTTCTCCTCCATGTTGATCTCTTTCACTTATTGCTATGTCTAGTTTTCCCCTAATGTACTTTTGAAGGACAAAAATCTTAATTCGTCTAAGTTTTAAGTTTGTCTAATTGGTAGGTATCCTGAATAGACAGCTGACTGAGATGCAGATTTCCCCAAACTAGGAATTGCAGTGAATGTCCCAAAGTAAACTTAATTCTGCCTGTACAGAGGCAGGACCTACCCTGGGGAATGTGAAAAACATCCTCATTGTGTGAACACTCAACCATGAAGGCTCTCCACCTGCAGTTTCACAAGAAGAAAACCAGGTGCATAACCCATCCACGCAAAAGGCAGGTCAGATCCTTGTGAATCTGAATAGAGAAGCATCTCCTGAAAGATCTGATGTTTCAGTTCTGTATCACATTGTGTGGATCTATCTGTAGAAGGCAATTGTCTTCTCATGGTTATTTATTGGCAGTTAGGGATAGAAGCCAAGTATGGTCTGTTGAACTTATGATGTGTGGAGTGTCATATGGCATTAGTTGTTATTACACATTGAAATGTGAAGGGCCTGTGAAAGACTTGACTGTTCTGCAAAGAGCAGGTGTTTTGACTGAAATTCAGACAGGTGTCAGCACCTCTTATTAACATGGCTCAAAGGCAGCACAGGATAACATGTACTTTTGGACAGTAGCTGGAGTTTGAAATCACAGTTGTGGAGAAGATAGCTTATCTCTTTTTTTTTTTTTTTCAAAAACTTTTGCTTCTGAGCTACAATTTCTGGAAGGTCAGGAGATACATACTGCCAGGCAACTGTACTAGTTAAGCTTTATATCACTGATTTTTCTTATTTTATACAGTGTTTATTTGTATGTATAGCTAGGTAAAGGACAAAATGTGATTCCTGCTGCTTAGCCCCCTTGCCTTGCTGGAGTACTGACAAAGACCTTGCTGGCCTGGCATCTCTTTTGGCTCCCTGCCCTTTAGGGAGCAGCTGGCTGATGCTGAGTCCTGACTGCCAGCTTAGATTGCTGTGAGCAGCCCAGCCTGTGGTTGCCAAGGGCTTCATACCTTTAAATCCTCCTGAGCTCTGGTCTCCCACAGCCCTGAGCCCCTGCCTGAGCTTCTCAGGGTAACTTCCCCCTTTCCCCCAGCACTGGACCTAGGGGCTGGTGGTATGTGTCTCTTGACCCTTTCCAGCCCCTCATGGACAACTTGGTGACACCTCTTCCAAGTCTTTTCTGCAGTGTCCCTTTCCCCATCTGCTGTACCTGGTTCCATCCCAAAATAACCCAGTGACATCCTGCAGTAATGGCACCACTCCATAGCAAGATGAGGGGATGGGGATGAACATGTCCAGGAGGAGAGGCTGCTGATAGGGCCCTGGGCCCACTGCTAAGCTTTAATGGCCCTGCCCAGCCTCACCTGGGGTTCCACCTGGGCCCAGGGCTAAGCTTGAAATGGGGCTCCTGGAGACTCAGCTTCTTCCTGAGGGAAGTTGAAGGAGCACCAATCATTTTGTAAGGTTGCATATTCTCTGCAGAGGCATGAGCACATATTGTGTAAATGCAGCTTGCTCAGAGGAGACATGCTCAAAATCTGCAAGTCAGGCAGTGCACCAGCTTGGTAGCCTTTGCATTGTGGCACTGGAAATGGGAAGGCAGGGAGTCAAGAAGCATGGAAGTGGGCAACCTCAGGCCTATTAGCTTGGTCTCACAAAGCCCAGCTGCTGGAGGTGATAAAAGCAGCTTTTGGAGAGAGGCAACTGCAGGTGAAAGAAAGGGTGTAATGGCAGCAGTCAGGGAGCCAGGGAAGGACAAGGAGGTGTTCTGTTGGGCAGGCTGCAGAGGAGTATGAGGAGTTGCAGCAAGGTGCAGAATTTTGTTGGCTTCTTACCTGGCTTCCCAGGTATGGGAAAACTGGATGTCACTCTCATCATGCTGACAAAGTTACTGTGTTGATCAGAGAGAAACGTTTATGAGAATTCTAAGTAGAAGAAGTGAAAATATTTTTGTGCTCTGAAAGCAGTGCATTTTGCAAAGTGATAAGGCTTTTAAATAGAAGTCTTTATTACTAATTTTCTTATAATGATCTTGTTTCCCCTTAGATAGTTGTAGCATGGATAATTAATTTTTAATTAAAAGATATATTTATTTTAATAATTTGTTCCTAAATCCTGTTTCCTATAGTACTGATGATATTTTGATTTCCCTTTTCAGATCCTTTCTCTCACTGAAATACTCTGGCCATGTGTACTTTTCTTGATTCTGGCTGCAATCCGCTTCCAGGAGCCCCCAAAATACAAGGAAAACTGTATGTTTTGTTTCACCTGTGTTCTATTGTAGAAGTATTTAAAAAATATTAAAGATATACTAGAAGGGGAGGGGTTAAATATAGTGGAGCCAATGGAGAGGATTCTACACTGAGATTCAGTCTTATCCAGCTGTGGAACTGAACAAGTCATATTTAGGCAGGAAAAAAAAAAGTTTAAAGTCTGATTAACCAGACTAATTTTAGACATTTACTTTAGAATAGGGTGTATTACTTGAATTTAGTTGAACTTATTTCTTTTTATTGAGTAATGGAGTTTAGATGACTGACTTAGAGATAGATAATTTTGCAGTAAATATTAACAGTTAGACAAGAAGAATCTTACCCCTATGCCCTTCCTGGGATTTAGGACAAACATTTTATAAAGAATGAATTCTTCCATTCTTCAAAACTTGTTATGACTACCTCCACCTTATAAAGTTATTTTTCGTTTTGTCTTGTCAAATGTTAACTTTGTTCAAAAAAGAATGACTTGTGACATTATAGTGTCATCAGCTTGCTATTCTGTTCTTCACAGGTACTAATAAATTGGGAATAAACTAGCTTTGCATACCTTAGAAACCAATTTGGTAAAACAACTATAGATCCGTAGAGTGATACACACAGAGAGAATCTAGCCTGCACTATATACATTTATTTTAGACTAGCTCTAGTCTAGGCCCAAGTATACAATGCATATAATGGTTTGAGTACATTAAGTGTGCTTTTGGGATACATCTTCTGTTTTGTTTTAGCAGAAACTGATCTCGTGTACATGCTAAGAGAGCTTTCTAAGATGTCAACTGTGCAAAGTAAAAATAACTAATCTGGAAATGGTATCACTTGTTCACAACTCAAAATTAATTATTTTTTTATGTTGGGTACAGTTCCTGAGTAATGCAGGATGGTTTGGCTAATAATGGAATTGTTAATAGTACATCTTAATATTGTTGGTACCTGAATTTAAATAAAATTAGGATTTCTAAGTATCAAGTACATGTAGTAAATTCACCATTTCTGTATCTTTCAATTCTGAATATTCAGTAAGAGTGTTAGCCCAAATGCTAGCTTTCTTATCACCATCTTGTTTAATTCCCTTAATCTTGATGTAATGACTGCCAAAAGGTTATCCAAAGGAACAGGCGAATTGCCTTTCAATTATTTATCAATTTTAGCTGTTTTAAATAGATAAATCAAGTTACATAAGAACCCTATAGAAATTCCTTGCATTTCAAAATAAGTAAAAGTTGCTTTCTATCATGACATTTTAGTTCTCAGAATTATGGAGAGATACAAATAAATTCCAGAGATATTAAAAAGTTGCTGTTTGACAGTCTTTGGATATACATTCAGACATTGAATATATGAAAGCCTGGAAGAAAAGAATTATTACTATTTTATGAAGTCTATATTCTAATATAGGTCACAAGTCATTTTGGGCAGAGAGGCTAGAAAGCATATGATGTTGCAAGGGTGTTAGTACCAGAAAAATCAGCTTTTCAATAACTGCTCTCAAATGTTATACACTGTTGTCACAGTCTGACACAGAATTTATTCATTTTCAGTGGTGAATTGGTTTTTCTGAAATGGGACACCTGCCATCAATGAAACTTTGTTGACTGCAGGTGACAAAGCCCCTTTCTAGGAGAAGGGAGCACAATGTGATGGTAGAGGTTTGTAAGTCCAGTGTCACTGGATTTGAGTCTGTTGCTGCTTGTTTTTAGGTTACTTAGAAGCCCGAGACTTACCAAGTCGGGGCCTTTATCCTTTCATGAGGACCCTTTTCTGTAATGTTGGTTCAAGATGCAAGAATACTAGTTACACAACGCAGAAAAACAACCGCTTAAGGTAAGTTATGTGACTGACAGAGATCAAGTGCATTTTTTTCTACAGCAAAGTTTCTTATTGTCTTGTACATAGGTAGAATAGGAGCTTTGTTACTCTGCCAAAATTCTTCTTCAGTGTCCTTATGAATGCAAAAGCTGTGGGGCTTAGTCATAACTCTTTCTTTTTTCTTTTTCTTTTTTTTTTTATACTGTTGTTGGTAATTTCATTCTGTTATTAGGTACTGAAAACTGTTCTGGAGGGAATTAGAGAGGTACCTTGTAATATTCTTGCCCTTCACTGCTGCCATGTGAGAACATACTTTTATCCTTCACTATAATAGTCTTTCATTATATAAGGGTGAGAATGAGTAACAAAGTCTATCAGACATGGATTTAAACTTTAAATATGTGGGAGTGTACATAGAGGAAGAAGTAAACACAGAAAAGAAAAACAAAGATCACTCGAGTGAGATTTGCAAAGAGCTAAACAGGAATATCAGAAGCTTTGTAATAAAAAGCTTGAAAAAGTAGTCTGTAAAAGGGCCTTGTCACAGGATCCCAGAATGCAGAAAGAACAAAGATGATGTTGAATTTGGGTTTTTCCTTTAAGAAATGTAGTTATTATACCCATGAGGAACTCAGTGCCAGCTTGTGCTCCACCTTTTGATCCCAAACCTGTACTCCAATACAGTGCATCCCGTGTCCCCACTTTTAAAGGTGTCTACTACTACACTTGGCCAGAGTTCCTCTGCACTGCTTTTCTGTGTTAAAATATCTCATTTTGTAACTGTGGTGGCATTATAGAATGACAAGTGAAAGTAAAGCAAAGACACGGGAAAAAAAGTTAAAACTAAACTCAGTCAACACCAAAACTGCAGGTTCATTAAGACAAGTTCAGATGAAATTAAGGTCTCAAGTCTCTGTGCCATGGTCTTCCAAACACGGTGCAAAGTCTGTATACTCTGTTATTTGCAGTGGCAATACTATATTACTGGGCTATGATGTTACAATAGATTTCGCCTTCTAAAAAATTGTTTCCTAAAAGGATAGTTTTTATTTATATCCCTCGTCTAGATGCCATTTTAGTGTGTTAAACCTCTGGAAACTATGAGCTATATTGACTGCACTGCATGATTATTTACACTGTTTTGACTGAACTGCCCAAATTAAATTTCAGCTCAAAAAAAGAAGCAGGAAAGAATTTCCTGGAGGCAGGCTTAGACCTACTTAAGAATTGGGGAAATGATGTAGTGCCTTTCAATTCTTAACTGAAAAGTCAAATGCATACACAATATGCATATTTTTACACTCAGTAGACTACATGGAGTAGCATATAGCCTAGGTATGAAGAAGGGGTAAAAAGGTAGAATGAAGTTCATTCTGAGGTCAGTTTATTCTAGCAAGTCCATCAGTATAAATTAAATCAATCTCCAGGCTGCTCTGATTTATGCTCTCTGCCAACAGCCTTAGGAATACAAGCTGTCAACTTGATCAGCCAAACATTACTAAATCCTACAATGTCCCTGTGTTGACTGGAGAGAAGGAGTGTCTTGGGAACAGTAATACCAATTATCTTCCCTTTGAGGATTTGTATCAAACCATAGGTCATTCTTTATGGTCATTTTCAGGGACATTTTTGCATCAAGGATGTTGTGTCTATTAAGGGTAAATTAGAGACTGTGTATAGTTTGCATGGACACTTACCCTATTTGTCTCCACAGTATGTACCCTATGAGTATTATCGTATTGAAATATAGTTGTCTTTTGGAAAAAAATAATTCTCTGACTTCTGCTGAAAACTCCACCAGGAAATCCATAAACCACTCAAGTAACTATTATCCAGTGAGCCGCCTGAGTATGACTGTCCCATGAGAGGGGACAGTCACAGGTTGAAGTCATCTTGTTAAAGTCATCCCTTACAGGTGTGGTGCCATCCCCTCAGACAACAGGATCTATTAACATAGTGAGAAGATAAGCCAGGTGAAGGCTACTACTACTTAATCAACCTGGTACCTCGCAACATCCTTCTGTATAAATCTGAGTGACTTGATGAGTGAAATGTTTGGTGGATAATGAATGACCCTTCAGACCCATGCAGTAGCTCTGTCTCCTTTTGCACCTTACAGGATGCTGGGCTCATACTACAGTTTTGGGCTGTCACTGGACTCCAACCCACCACCGGGGTCTGCCTGCTGGCTAGGATCCTGGGTGACAGTGCCCCAGGAGGCATGGCCTCCTTCAGGGTTGCCTCAGCTGCTATCTTGGCCCTGCTCCTGGTGCAGCCTCAGTCATGATGGTTCCTTTCTTGTTACTGGTTTTATTGATACCTGGGCTTCTGTGGTTCTTTAATAGAGTATTATCGGGAGAGCTCATGTACAAGAGCAGGTGTGGAAAAACAAAATCAAGGAAAATCTAAACAACAGTGATAACACTTTCATAAGAATTGCTTAGAGGGTCATATTTTTCTTTAATGATGAAAAAACCAAATATTTCTTCAAGATGCCTGTACATCTACAGTAATTTATTGGAATAGTAACACTATTTGTTACTAATCTTATGTGGTCTTGTGCTTTTGTAGGCTTCTGTTATGTAGTTGGAAAATAGAAACCTAAGTAATTTTCATGGTCTTGCTTATAGATTGTCAGAGAGTTGGGGAGAAAATGAACTTTGAACTTTAAACATGTTTTCTCCATTTCATAGCCAATTAAGAATAAAGCTGGTTTGTTTTGTTTTGTTTTGGTTTTTTTTTTACATTTTTTCTTAGAAAAGTTATAATAGTATGCGACATAGAGGGGAAAAATATCTTTCTGTGACAAACATGCAGTAAATTATTGTCCAGTATGTGTATTGGTGTTGATGTCATGTCTTCAGGCTGTTCTGAGATGGTGCAGAACAGAAGCCAACACAGCTGTGGCTTTGTACTTTCAGAGATAAATTTTTAATGTGATGATGCGTGAGGTTGAGACAAGAGTTTGCTGAGAGGCTTATGAAAATCACCAGTCTAAATGGCATTAAACATCATAGCTGAGATCTCAAATGAGCTCTGAAATGTTCTTATTGTCATCCTGAGTAGCTGGGTAATTTTGACAGAATTAGTGTTTTTGAGTCATGACTTTAGGAAATTCCAATTGCTTTTACTCAAAGAGATGCAGTCTTGTTGCTCTTTTGTAGTTTTGCCATGGTCAAAACTCCTATAAATCAGTGTCTTTGGTTTGGTTTGATTTCTGTCCTCATGCAAATATTTCTGGAAATGCCCAATTAAAAGAAGAGTTACCCTGAATGGCAACAAAATAAGATATACACACCCACAAACCCTTCTTCTAACACCTGTTTTTAATTATTTATATCCCTCCTACATGGCTCCCTTCTTTTGTTCTTTTTGTCATCCCTTGCTTCTCCTCGTTCTTGTTTCTAGCAATTGCTACTGTTGACATCCTTTATATGTACACAAGTAAGCTAATGCCATATTCTGCTCTAGAAAGCACATGCTGATGGCTGTCTGGGAATGTAGCAGTATAACAGTTTATTTTTTTTCTTGGCACGTTGTCTGAAAATGGTTTGTCTTGACTGTCCCTGCAGCTGTTTTTGAAGACTAGTTTCTTATCTTTTTGTAAATGTATGACATCTTCCTGCAATTTTGTGCAACTTGTGTTGAATTAAGAAATTATTAACATCTCATAGCGTTCTTATTAGGATTTAAATATGGTCCTCTATTACTTTGTTGAAAATACATAAAAGTCTTTAAAGTTTAACATGGGTATTCAGCAAATAGAACCTCAGTAATATTCTAAACTGTTTAATAAAAATTATCAGGATAACTAATACCATGCCTGTTGCCATTTCCCTTTTGAAAGAAGGTTACAGTTGGCTCCAAAAGTAACCAGAGAACTGTGACAATGATGGCAAAAGAGGGGCATGAGTATCAGCGGGCTGACATCACTCCTGCTGTGGAAATTGCCATTAAGTTAATAGTTCAGAAACAGCACATCCACATGGCTGCCCTTGTCCTGCTGAGGGGCTTGTGGTGAGAGATTGATGCTTCTATGAGTTTTTTCGGTTGCAAGTGCCATCTTTTCTTCTGTAAGAGCTGTGCCTTGTGTATGGTTTTTGGTCCTTCTTCAATACCTTAAATACCTACACACTCCTGTTTCCTAGCTTCCTTGCCAGTTTGACCATCAGCTTGCTTTTCTCTGAAGTTCTCCTTGAAGCAACTCAGAGCCACCACGTTCCAGGTGCTGCTATCTATTTAATCTTCTAGTCTATGTATCTTCCCCAGTCCTCTCCCTGTATACTCTGTGGGACCCTTTGCAGGACAGTAGCTTGACTCCCCAGCCCTCAAGCCCAGACAAATTTAAGGGACAACTGAGCTTGCTGTCCTGCTAGGGCAAGGGGCAGAGCAGGAGGGCTAAGGAGGTGGTGGTTGCTGCTGCCTTGCATAGCACCTTGGGTAGCAGAACGTGAAGCCTTTAGCTCAGCTTCTTAGTTCACAGAAAACATTACAGCAATCACTGGAACATTTTGAAGCTCAGTGATGAAGAACAGATGGTATTTTTCCTTGCTCATGTTGGGGGTAGAGGAGAGTTCAGCTTTTCTCTTGTTTGAAAAGCTAATGCTAAAAAGACCCTGTTTATTCATTACATCTGCTACTTACCTGCTCTACAACCCACTCACTACTCTGCTCATGAAGTGTGAGGCTGAATGGTTTCTGGGCTGGTATTACAAGAGATTCAGATTAACAGTGTGGTTAATGTTCACACAACTTGGCCTGTGTTATTGGGTGTGCTTCTGTTATATATCAAACAGGTGGCCGCAGAACATAAAAAACAGGTGCCAAGCTTTGCAGTTCCAAGATGCAGTGGAGTGGATGATGAGGGTAGAGTGAGTTATTGATTTTCCTCCTCATTATTATCTGTGCAGCCTATTGCTGGCAGGGAGGCTGGACAACACCAGCAGCCCTGGAGCCAGCATTTAACCCAGACATATGTTCCTATATGAGTTTTTTTCCCCCAGAGCATTATTATTTGCAATTCTTTTAAAAACAAGGACATTAGTACATGGAGATGCAAGGCTTACATCTAGTCTGGAGGGAAAACAACATGGGTTGAAATACTGCTTCTGTGCTCCACTTCTCTGAATACTTGTATTATTTTGTGACCTTATTTTACATGTTTAGCTGTCAATTTAAAATTCAGCAAATATTTTGAAGGAAAAAAAAACCAAACTGTGGAAAATCCTGTAGAAAGTTACCCAGAGTGTTGTTTTAAAAATATGTATCTGAATTTGTTTAACCAATGTTGGTTTTGTTATTCTGGTCAAGCACTGGCCACTTGTTCATGCTCAGAAAGCACGCTAGAAGTTTTCAGTATGAAGCTACTGTTCCTGTTCTTCGCCAAATACCAGGGTTTCTAACTATCTGAAATTTCAGGCAGTAGGTGTGTTTGTAATATTTCAATGCTAAAGTGCAGTTATTAATCACCCTAAAAGCTGCCCTCTGAACAGTAGAAGCCTGCTTTCTACCATCTATATATATAAAAAAAAAAAAGTGGTGAGGAACTGTTCCGCTTTTAATCCATTTAAGTCTGAGGGTGGTGAAAGTGTTTTCCAAAGTCCTGCTGTCTGTTAGCCAAGTTGAGATCAAAATAAGATGTGCTAAAACAATCAAGAACTTGTTTAAGATTTTCTTCTCATCCCTTAGTCTGAAGTTGCAAACCAGTCCTGTAAGTCTATGAAAAATGAGGATCATGGAGGAAAAAAATGAGAGAATCAGAATGCAGTGGCTGATGTTTTTGCTTTGGTTTGTGAATATCTCATTACGTTTAGGCTTTGTCTTTACCAATAAGTAAGAATTGTACTGAAAGTGAGTATTCACATACAAGTTTGACAAGAAAGGAATATAACTCTTGGTTATATTTTTGTAAGTGAGGCTTATGCGACAATTAATTGTGTTTCTAATGAAAAATAGTAATATTTTGCTACACAGGGCTTCACACTAAGATCCTTTGAACTTCTTACAAGATAACCAAAAATCAACTGCCTAAAAACATGCTAAAGATTCTTATTCCATTATTTATGGTGTCTTAGGAGAATCTAAGTAATTTTGTCCTGTAAAGAGATGTTTAAATGACTGTGACTTCTGATTTAATGTTGTTAGAAAATTGTTGTGCTATTGAGTAGCCACCAGATGGTAGTATGCTAGAGATAATAGAGATAACATGCACCAGAAGTTCAGCTGTAAGCTAAAATCAGGGGAAAACCAGTAGTGATAATAGGTTACCATTTTAAGTCTTTCCTGGTTTCATCTGGAAACATGCATTTGTTTCGCATGTATTTTTAAAAAAAGGCTGTTGTATCTCAAATGCAAACTGTAGAGGTTTTCCTAACAGCAGACACTTTTTGTGTGTGACTCAGCATAAGGCAAAGTTATGGAGCTGGAGACCCTGTTCTCGGTTTTCAAATAGAAGAGTATCTCGAGGAGCGTGTCGTCTGAAATAGCCATATCTTTATTAGCTTGGATGTTTTTTAGTTAAAGTTGTGGAATGGTTATCATAGTTCTGTTGCTTAACTAACTAAAGAGGAAGTACCAACTTTCTTCAGGGCTCAGAAAGAGAGATTTACCTGTATTTCATCTGGTGACATTGACCAACTTATCTGTTCTAGTTGCAGCATG
The DNA here is from genome assembly GCA_024611195.1 of Ceyx melanurus. Taxonomy (NCBI): domain Eukaryota; kingdom Metazoa; phylum Chordata; class Aves; order Coraciiformes; family Alcedinidae; genus Ceyx; species Ceyx melanurus. The sequence goes on along the minus strand of JANHGL010005005.1, from coordinate 4,407 downwards.
TTGCCTTAGGTGCAATAGGAAAGTTTGAACTTCAGGGTAGAGCCATCAAAGAACCATCACCTGGACTTATGATAAACCAGGAAGAAACTTGGGACTATTCAGAAATATCAAAGACTTCTTTGGATCTGTCTTTGGCTGCTTCCAGAATTGAGTTAATTGAATATAATTGGCATAAGTGAGTGGCTCCAGCTCAGCAATTTTTCGTTCCTGTCTTTCATGAAGCTTTGAGACTCAGTGCTGCAACTGGCATGCTAATAGTTAAGAAAAACAGAAACAGAATACTGTTATGAATACATATACACATTTTTCAACTACTTGCTTACAGACTGTAATTGCCTTCCGTGTCCCATTTCTTTCCGTGAAAAAGTACTGCAGGAATCCAGAGTGGCCCAGAATGGTTCACAGGACCTGATCTAGACTTCATGAAAGAGATAGAAGAACTTGCAAAGGGATTTATGGAGACCACTGAGAAAGCCACAGCTTTAGAAAAGCTGTGGGAAGAAAACTCAAAGTTTTCAGGTAATCTGTGATCCTTCTAATGATGAATTGCTTTGTCTACCAGCTAGTGATAACCATGAAACAAAAATATACCCTTCTCTTAAAATGTCAAGTGAACAAATTAAAGTTTTAGCTGATATGAAAAAAAAAAAAGTCCTTTTTATGATTATTATTACTGTGGCCTTCATAAAATTATAGAAAAGGATGATAGCTCTCAAAAACTGTGATCATGTTTTACTACTTGATAGTAATTTGTCTGGATTTAAGTCTTCCTCCCCAGGTTTTTCTCTTATACTGGAGAGTATAGGAATGGAAAACCTCAGTAGCTCATATCTGGTAATCTTTAGCCAAACAAGTCAGTCTTACACTAAAAGAATAATACTGGAAACACCAAGGTCTGATGCACCTTCTCTGTTCCCACCCATACTATGCAGACTTGCTGCTGTAGCATGGGAACATTTAAGATCTACTTCTACCTTGCCTTTCTGGCTGAGTATTCAAGCAGAAGGATTTAGGCAAAAGAGTAATTTTCATGCCTGACTGTCTGCTCTTTCATGGTGTTTTTCATGCCTACTCCATACTAGGGAGCTAGTATGTTCATCTAGTTTTGTTTGTGATTATTTTGCCTTACTAGAAAAAGCAAATGGTAAAGCAATTTCTTGCAAAAAGTTTCTGTGATAATAGTAAAAGTATTGGAAAGCACAGAAAATCAAGCAGATCACAATCTTTCGAAGATATTAGTTGTTTCAAATGACTTTACTCCTGTGGAAATGTCCTCTGAGCACTATATGCTATTGCTTATAAGACTGATTCTTCTGAAGTTTATGATGATTCTCTTTAAATGAAAATATTTTATTTTACAGAGCTCCATAACATCACCACTTTTATTAATGTAAGTATTTTTACACTCTAATTCTAAATTACAGTTCTGGGTTTTGAGTCATCTTTACTATCATGGTTAGAAATTTGTATCCAGTTAAGTTTTAGTAACCTATCTTTAAAAAAACATCGATGTGCTGTTGGAGGAAAAAATGATATCTTGTAAATTTGATAGGAGTTCAATGGTTCCTAGATTACTGATTTAAATCAGTCTTGGCTGTTAGTAGCTAAAATTCACAGGTATTTGAAGGCTATTTGTTCATTGTGAGCCACTTAAATGTGAATATGCCAGACCTTGTGTAGCTGTACAAAATCACATTACAAAATGTCTTGCAAGGAACTCTTTTCTTAAAGTGTACTCATTATTAAAAATCTTGGGGAAAAAAAATTACAAAAAAAGAAAGAAAACTCAAACCCAACCCAAAACTTAAAGGATTGTAGTGAGATGGAAAAGGTGAGGCTTTTGCTTGGAATTGACAGAATCATAGAATGTTAGGAGTTGGAAGGGACCTCTAGAGATTGAGTCCAAACACCCTGCCAAAGCAGGATCACCCAGGGCAGGCACATAGGAACAGATCCAGATGGGTTTTGAAAGTCTCTAGAGAAGGAGACTCCACAACCTCTCTGGGCAACCTGTTCCAGTCTTGGTCACTCTCATAGTAAAGAAATTCCTCCTCATGTTGAGGTGGAACTTTCTATGCTCTAGTTTATACCCATTGTTCCTTGTCTTATTGCTGGGCACTAGAGAAAAGAGGTTGGCTCATTCCATTTGACACCCGCCCCTCAGACATTTATAGACATTAATAAGGTCCCCTCTCAGTCTTCTCAAGACTCAATAGCCCCAGTTCCCTCAGGCTTTCTTCACAGGGGAGATGCTCAAGTCCCTTAATCATCCCTGTAGATCTCCATTGCACTATTTCCAGAAGACTCCTGTCTCTCTTAAACTGGGGAGCCCAAAACTGGACACAGTATTCCAGGTGTGGTCTCACAAGGGCAGAGTAGAGTGGGAGGAGAACCTCCCTACACCTGTTGGACACAGTTTTCTTAATGCACCCCAGGATACCATTGGCCTTTCTGGCCACAAGGGCCCATTGCTGTCCCATGGATAACTTGCTGTCCACTAGGGCTCCAAGGTCTTTCTCCATGGTGCTGTTTTCCAGTAAAGCAACCCCTAACCTGTACTTGTGCCTGGAGTTATTCCTCCCCACATGCAGGAGTCTACACTTGTCTGTATCGAACCTCACGAGGTTCACCTTAGCCCAGCTCTCCAGCCTGTCCAAATCTCACTGGATAGCCTTCTGGTGTGTCCGCCACCCCTCCCAGTTTACTGATCATGGGGGAACACCACTTTTCTTGTTTACTTTCACCTCTGTGGTGAGACTAAGTTCCAAGAGAGCCTTGGCCTTTCATGTTGAATCTCTACGTACCCTGCCTACATTTCTATAATCCTGCTTGATCGATCGATCGATCGATCTATCTATCTATCTATCTATCTATCTATCTATCTATCTGGAATACTTTTATCTTGAGCAGGAGCAGGTAATATTTGAATATTAACCAGCTCTCTTGGGCACCCCTACCTTCTGGAGCCCTAGCCCATTGAACATTTTGAAGTAGATTTTTGAAGTGGACAAAGTTAGCCCTCTTAAAGTCCAGGGTAGAAGTTTTGCTTATTACTTTGCTTCTTTCCCTAATGATATTAAACTCTAACATGTCATGTTTGCTACAGCCAAGACTACCCCCAATTTTAACATTTGCAACTAGGCCTTCTTTCTTTGTTCAAGATCAAGTGTCACACCTCTTCCTGTTGGTTCTTTAACCACCTGAAGCAGAAAGTTGTCATCAATGCACTGCAGGAACCTTTTGGACTGCTTCTGTCTGGCTGTGTGATCTTTCCAACTAATACTATATTTGTGATCCAGGAAACATGGCAAGCAGATGCAAGTGGGGGTGAAGGAAGACAAATTTGTAAGATGCAGAATAATTCCAGAATCTATTTGGCAGTTTATGTGAAATGAGTTTGGTCTTTGTGCTGTCACTAAGGTCTTTGAACCTTGCAATCTTGACAAAAAGAGGAAGGCTGAATGGGCCCAGTACTGGATCTCCATTACTGTCAGATTCGTACATTTCATGGATTACTCGTTTCAGTTCAAACATATTTTAAACTGAATTTTCTCAATATTTGTTTGATTGCAGCTGCTACTTCATGAAACCTGATTTCCAATTTATAACTTGAAATTGGATGGCATTTTTATAGTAACACTTTTTAATTGCTCATGAGATACTTAATGGAAAGCAGCTCTATTATTATGAAATTCAGGAATGGAATAGAAAATAAATGTATTTATCAACATGAAGAAAATATTTAGTTGAAAATTGATTAGTAACAGTGTATACGCAATCTTTTTGTATAAACCATGCTTATGTTGCCATTATCCAAAAAACCCCTAGAGAAACAAAGACTGAATAATAACGAACAATAATGGATCCTATGTTTTGCATAGGCATTTGTTAGTGTAGTCGTATAAAAGGAGTGGTTTTATCCCAGTTATTTAATTTTTAAACAGTCATACTTATAAAGTATTATTTGACAACTCCTCACACCCCCTAAGGTGCTGTAAGACAAGAATGGCATGTAACTGGCGGTCCTCTGGTTCCATATCCTAGACATAGAAATTAATTGCAGGGCTAAAGAGTTCCTTGTGTTTGAGCTCTCAAAGATAGTCCTCCTTTTTGAGAGAGTTGCACTTCTGAGCAGAAAGAGGTTGTTTAGCTTTTTTTTCCCAGCTACATTTTCCAGCAGAGAAGAAAGACATCTGAAAAAAAGCTGCCATAAATTCAAAGTGCTGCCAAAATTATGTGTTTAATTGCCAAAGTGGGGGTAGGGGAAATAACAGGCACCTGCTTTTTTTTTTTTTTTTTTTTTTTTTTTTAATTGGGAGGGTTTGTGGGGGGTTTGGGTTTTTTTTGGTGGTTTTTTTTTAAGGGAGGGTTTTTTGCCATTAAGATGGGTTTTAATTAATTGGGAGA
>JANHGL010005004.1:26374-44482 GCA_024611195.1 Ceyx melanurus | reverse complement strand
TGCTCTGCTCCAGCTCAACAGCCCCAGGGCTCTCAGCCTGGCCTGGCACAGAGATGCTCCAGCCCCTCAGCAGCTTTGGGGTCTCCACTGGAATCTCTCTAGCATTTCCATGTCATTCTGGAACTGGGGAGCCCAAAACTGGCCACAGTTATGCAGCTGTGACCTCACCAGGGCAGAGGGGGAGAAGAAGCCCCCCTCAACCTGCTGGTCAGATTCTTCTTAATGCCCCTCAGAAGACCATTGTCCTTCTTAGCCACATGCAGTCCCCTACTTTTCTTCTCTGTGCTGAGCAATGCCAGAGAATCTCTGAAAAGCTCAAAAGATGCTTTAAACGATGTTTCCAGGCAAACAGTTCTGCAGCTCCTCAAGAGGAGGCACCACATTCACATAGCTTTGAACTTTTGGAGCAACTTTTGAGCAGAAGAAATGCTGCACATCAGCAGCTACATACCTCAAAATCCAGCTAGGTGAACAAGCATGCAGAAACAAGCTTTATAAAAAAGAAAACCAAGACTGTGTGCTCAGCACTGTGAAAAAGGAATGAGCTGTCAGCCAGACCTGAGGAGCAGGATACAGTCCTCCAGCAACTGAACTTGCAGCAGTTACCAGCTGGCATGAATTGAAATAGTTCAGCCCCCACCTTTCCCCCTCCCTGGTGATATAAATCAGCTGAGTTCCAGCCCAGCTGATCTTGGTGTAGGGGATAAATATGTGTAGTGCTCACAGCAGCTCTCATTTTTTTTCTGAAGGTGCTGGAGGTAGGTGCATCTCCTCTAGTCTAGGGAAGGTCTTGGCAAGCGTGGCTCCTTCTGCTGTTGGGGAGAAGCCAGGTTGTTCAGCAGGGGCTGAGCATGCCCACATCCAGCATTGCTATAGCATAAGGAGGGAAGGGAAAGGCAGAAGGGAGGCAAAGGAGGCCTGGGGGGTGGGGAAGAAAAAAAAAAATACAGAAAAATTCTGTGAGATGTAGATGGGAAAGAAGAGGTGACAGGGAAGAAATGAAGAAAGAGAAAATATGAAGGAAAAATTAAAAGAAAAAAAAATATGGACAATAAAAGGAGGCTAGAAGCTGGCATGGAGGAGAGTTCAACAATCAAACCAAGGTAGACTTCAGGTTTCAGAACAGAGTGATTGGCAGAGGGCGTTTGGAGCTAAAAGAGGGAGGCTGGAGTGAGGACTGACTGGGAGGAGGAGGCTGACAGCATCCTTCCCCAGGTTGGGGCAGGAGCAGGGGCTGGCTTCTTGTTAGTTTTCCTTCAAAAAAAAAAAAAAAAGGCTATTTACTGAGCTAATGGGATCCCCAGGCAGGGCTCAGGGAAGCAATTTGTCCATGTCCCCCAGCCCCTCCCATGCAAGCCCTCCCGCCAGCCACGTGCGAGCTGTTTGGACAAAAAACAAAGCCAGAGTCTGGGTGACCCTCTCGCTGGCCCCCACTCCCTCCCCACACGGTAATTCCTGACCAAACCATTCTGGGGCTGCTGGCTGGGTGCGTGTCCTTTGCCTGCCCCGGGGTAACCCCCAGAAGCAGCAGAATTAAGCCCTTCTCTTTCAATATTTTTGAATGATTTGCTCCAGTGAAAAGTGAAATCTGGAAAAATCCTGCTGTGTGGAGGAGCCCCAAACCCCACTAGAACCTTCACCTCCCCTGGGACCAGTGGCTGAGACCAGAAATGCTCCTTCTGGGCTCCCTTCCAGCTTTAAAAAAAAATATATTATTTATAGTACACAAATAGCCCAGGGGAGCTTTTGTTTGTTCTTTCCATCTGTCCCCTGCAGCACTGAAATCCTGCCTGAGAAGGGTGCTCAGGGCACTGAAGGTGATGACCAAAAGTGAGGCAAGAAGAACTTTTTATGTGGGACTTGGTGCTGCACGTGGTCGTAGAGATGAAGGAGCAGCTTCCAAGCAGGGTGACCCAGTCACTGCTCATCCTATCTCTCTGCAAAAAGGACTTTTCTTTGACCTTTTATTTTTATTTTTTTTCCCCCAGCATGGATCAAAGGATGCATTTCAGAAAGCTATAAAACCTTATCTTCAAGTGAGGGTAAGTCCCTGTGTTTTCCTCACCATGCCCTTCCTTTCTCAGGAAATTCATAGGACAATATAAGAAGGCCCACAGTTGTAGGATAATTTGTTCTTCCTTTGCCCTGCCTTGGAAAATTCGTTTGTTAGAAGCTGGGGTGTGCCCTGAAGCAGGCAGTTTTGCATGAAATTTTTCTGGGTACCAAAAGACCTCAAAATAAACCAGGTCTGAGCATTTTGTTCACTGCCTGTGAATGAGGCTCCTCTGTGACTCCTGCACGTGTGCTCGTGCCTCTGAATAGTCCTCCCTCAATTCACCCCTCTCTGCCCTTGCCTTTTGTCTTTGTTCTTTGTAAGAATAACAGCCCTAAAACTGGAGACTTCCTGGAAATATTGACTTCTAAAGAAGTGTGACGGTTCCCTAAATACCCCTTTTCTTCCTACTCTAACTTCGCCCTCTCCGAGTTCCAGGGGATTAGGGGATGTGGATGTAAGTCTGAATTTCATGCCTTGACACTTGCAAATTGTAGACAAACCAAACCTTGAAAACCAGCCTCTCAAATATGGAGCTGGTCAGGTCAGGGACAGCAGAGCATTAAAAGCAGCTCCCAACTGCACGATGGAAAGAAACAACAACAAAAAAAGAGATTTCAGAATAATGTTGTTTCAAAGACAGAATCATAGACTCATAGAATGGTTTGGGATGGAAGGGCTTAAAGATCATCCAGTTTCAAGCCCCCTGGCAGGGGCACTTCCCACTAGACCAGGTTGCTCATAGCCCTGAATTGTCCTTGAATGTTTCCAGGGACATCCACAACTTCCCTGGGCAACCTGTTCTAGTGTCTCATTACCCTCAGAGTGAACAATTTCTTCCTTGCATTTAATCTAAATCTCCCCTCTTTCAACTTAAAGCTGTAACCTCTTGTCTTATCTCTACACTACCTGATAAAAAGTCCTCATGTTTCTGTTTTTGTGATTCCATAGATGTGTTTCCTAAGTTTACTGCCCTTTGGCCTTTTTGCCTGACCTCTTCTTCTGCACCTGGATCTGCTGAAGACTCTTGCCCTGGGGATTTCTTCACTGGAACACAGGGGTATGTGAGATGCATCCTGGCTCTGAGCTTATCTTGTTGAAAAGGGGAGAGCTTTGAAAGCTTTGACACAGGATTCCTACCTGTGACCACCTGGCAGAGCTAGATGAGATCACACTCCTGTGGGTGAATCTCACTCTTCTGACCACGTTCTCTTGAACTGTGGTTCACCTAAGTTCACTCTGACCCCAGCTGCTGTGTATTTACCTTTCTCTTTTCTTCAGCTTTCAAATAGAGGGTATTAGCATAATGTGTTTGACAGCACCTCCCCTCCCCTCCAAAGTCCCTTGGGAGAGAATGAACACATCAACACCTAGCACTGACTCATAGAGGTTGTGAGGCTGGGGGGGGGTTGGCCCTGTTGATTTTAGGTTGGAAAAATTGCTAAAATTAAATAAACAATATGCCAGACCAAAAAAATGTTCCTCAGTTCATAACTCCACGGATCCATTTACAAAAAATCCAAGCTCACCAGAAACCAGATCTCTGTTTGGAGAGGGAAATGCGGAAGGGAAACACGAAGATGTTAGTTGACACGTACAGCAAAAAAAAAAAATTAATAGAAAAATGAATAGAAAAACATGGAACCATAAAGTCCTTTATTGGCCACTGAATCCACCCCAGGCAATCCCAGGCAGCCACAACATATCATTGCTTTCCTAAAGTGATCAAGCCTGTACTTAAAATGTTGAAGTTCTTTGCTCCAAATAGACTTCTTGGAGAACAGCAGAATCTCCTTGCTCCTGTGGTCACAAAATTTCATGTGGAACCTAAATTTATCCACAGAGCAGTTTATAGCCACTTTGCCAGCACATCTTCACTCTTCACTGTTTCATCAGCCACGTCTGTGACTACAAAACAATCATAACTTTCTCAGCCCTCAGTTTGCCAAGTCAAAAAAATCAGTGTTATGTAGTCCTTGCTTGAAGACAGTTTTTCTTTTCCTCATCTTCCAGCTAGTGTCATTTCCTCCTGTTTGGATGGTCAAAAATCTCCAGGACTCAATACAAGGTCTGAGCATCTCTGCAAGAGTGGCATGAAGACTGTCTCACTGCTCTTGGAAGTGCCTTGATTGTATTAGAACCAGTGTGGCCAGCAGGAGCAGGGCAGGGACTGTCCCTCTGGATTGGGCACTGGGGAGGCCATCCCTCAAATCCTGGGGTTAGTTTTGTGCCCCTCACTCCCAGCAGGACATGGGAGGTCTGAAACATAGCCAGAGAAGGGCAATGGAACTGGGGAAGGGTCTGGAGCAGGAGTGTGGGGAGGAGCAGCTGAGGGACCTGCGCTGGTTGAGCCTGGAGAGAAGGAGGCTCAGGGGAGACCTGGCTCTGGCAGCTCCTGGCAGGAGATTGGAGCCAGGATGGGGTCACAACCCTCTGAGCTTTGTTGCTCAGCCAATTCTCAACCCATCCCACCATCCACTCTTCTAACCCACACTTCCCAAGCTTACCCACAAGGATGCTATGAGAGACAGCGTCAAAAGCCTTGCTGAAATCAGGATAAAACACCACCCACTGCTCTCCTTGCATCTACCTGCTCAGCCCCACCATCACAGAAAGCTATCACATTAGTCAATTATCATTTCCCCTTGAATCCATGCTGGGTACTCCTGGTAACCTTCTTTTCTTCCATGTGCTTAGAGATGACCTCCAGAATGAGCTGCTCCATCCCCTTTCCAGCGAGAGGAGGCTGACAGGTGTGTAATTTTAAAGGCCTTTTCCAACTAAAATGATTCTTTGATTCTGTGTCTTTCTTGAATATCTGAATTTTGTGAAGAAGTCGTTGCTTTTTCAGAATTAATTAGTATGCAGAGGGTTTTTTTCATTATGTCAACTGAAAAAAAAAAAGAAATTTTGGCTCTAAATCCTGAACTGCAGGGCTTTACGTCGCTGTTTTCATTATGCCGCTTGCCAGGGCCATGTGTTCCATAGTTCTTATCCAATATTGCAGACTTTCTCTGTAGTGAAAGTGCTTCCCACCTCTCAGCAGCAGATTTCATCAGAATACACCCACTTTTCCTGAGGGAAGTGGAAATACTGGAGGGAGTCCAGTGGACAGTCCAAAGATGCCAAGGGGTTGAAGCATCTCTGTGTCATGGCAGGCTGAGAGCCCTGGGGCTGTTGAGCTGGAGCAGAGCAGCCTGAGAGGGGAGCTGAGCAATGCTGAGCAAGAACTAAAGGGCCCTGGGGGGCAAGAGGATGGGGCCAGACTCTGGGCCAGGACAGGACAAGGGGCATCCACTGGCACCCAGGAGGAGCAAGTTGTTTGTTGTGAGGGTGTCGGAGCCTGTGCCAGGCTGCCCAGAGAGGTTGTGGAGTCTCCTTCTCTGCAGAGATTCCAACCCCCCTGGACACTGCACTGCTGTGGCCCCTGCTCTGGGTGCCCCTGCTGGAGAGAGCAGGGTGGTGGCATCAGATGATTCTCAGGGTCCCTTCCCACTTCCACCATGCTGGGATTCTGGGATATGAAATCAGACATTACCATGATAACAGAAATTTGATAGAAAATAAAAGAAGGTCTGTTCCTATGAAAGGACAGAAATAAAGAAAAAAAAGAATTATTTACAGCACACACTCATGATGTGAGAAAAGGATGGAAAGAAAAATTGATTTTTTAATTTATTTATTTTTTTCTGGTCAAAGTAAATTTGTAGGTAGCACAGCTGGAGGGGCAGAGCCAGGAGCTCTCTCTACACAGTGAAGTGAAGAGTTGAATGAAGACAGCAAACTCCACAGGATTACAGAACAGAGAAAGCCCACAGAGTCATGCTGTTATGAAAGGATTCAGCTTCATCTCTCTCCACCTCCCTGCTTCTCTCCTAGGTTCAGGAAACTCACTGCAAGGTGTGATAGCCTCAAGTTTTAGTCATCAAGATGTCATTTAATCTTTTTCACTCCTTGCAAGAAAAAAGCTGCACACCGGTAGCCAAGGAGCAGCTGAAGGAGGTGGGGAAAACTTTGTTGAGAAGGTTCTTCCCTCTTCCCTTGTGGTGCTCTAATGTATGTCTTGTAGGCATATGCTGATTTACAACCACATAGTTCAATCATACGTAAATTATCCCAAAAGACAATAAGGTTATTATATTCTTGCCATAGATTGCTTGCAAGCGACCTCTTTATGTCCCCGTTTCAATCCTAACTTGGAAATCCTTTTACTCACCAAACATAAATTCCCAGCCCTGCACAGCCACAAGCTCTTTGTTTAGAAGATAAAGGAATGAATCACTTTAGAAATGCTCAAGTGGTTTACAATATGCAATGAAAAATAGACATTGTGTTTAAAATAGATGGCTGTACAGTGCTGCCTTTTTTTTTTTTTTTAATATAAAATTGTGTTTTGCAACTCATATCCCATAGAGGACAGCAAGCTGACAGCAACAGAAACATGAATCCAGGGTGAGTCAGGGTCAGTTTAGTTTCAGTACGTGGATCACTTCAACTCCTCTGAGAATGGTGCTGTTCAGGAACTTATACATCAAAAAAAACCAATCCCCTGACCTTGTAAAGAGAGTGTGTGTGAGTGTGTGTGTTTGTGTGTGTGTGTGAATGTGAATGTGTGTGTCCCCTCATCCCCAGGACATAACAACTAATTTTTTGTCCATTGGCTCATTTGTTTATAGCACGTCCTGGATGGCTCCATCACATGCCTTCCTGACTCAAGGCCACTGGGTTGCAAGGGTAAGTCCCCTCCCTGCAGGATGAATTCTTCCCTCTGGAGCACAGGGAGGTTCACAGGAGGGTTAGGAGAGACGTGAGCTTGGTGTCGGGTCACCATGACACAGCATCAGACAACACAGACCTCATCCTATTCTACAAATCCCTGTAAAAAACACCTCCAGCCCCTGAGATTTATTGTTGGAGGTGATTAATTCCTCAGGTTGTGAAGACAGGGGGTAACACTCAGATCCTGGCATGCTTTATTCATTTATCTCTCTCTCTTCACTGTACCCTGCCTGTTAGTCTGCTTCCTGAGATTAAGAAAAAGGTTAAAAACATGAATGCTAAGTTTTTAGAAGCTTTGGAAGTGAAGAGATAGTTCAGCTGCCTTCAGTGTCTTCTCCAAAAACTCTGTGTGTGGTCTCGGTGAAGTCACTGAAGGTCTAGATTTTTTTTTCACCTAGATGAGCTTTGCCTAAGTTAAGAGCTGAGGATGAGGTTGGCAGCAACTCTTCCAAGCTGTAGAAAAGCAAGATGACTAGGCAGGACAGTTGTCTAGATTCTTCACGTGCTCCTTGGAGTGGCTCCAAAGATAAACTTGGATATATGGTGGTGTAAATCACACCCTGGTGCTCACCACAGTTAACACAGGGGGGTGTAAGTTACACGTTGTTCTTTCCCCAGGGAGAACTAAGTAGGTTACCAATGTAAGTGCTTCTGGTGGGATCTCAGAAGGGATCAATCTGGGTCTTTGAAACCAGCATCAGCCTACAGTCCCAAGACTCTTGGACCATCTCCAGGAGCAAACTTCTAAGTACCCATGGCACACTGCTCAGCTGTGGTCTTTCCAGCCTTCTTGCTGTGATAGAAACATCACTGATGCAACAGGAAGGCAAAAACCTCAGCATCCTCCTGGCATTGCACAAGAGGTTATATACTTGTGAGAACAAACCAGCTCTGAAAGTTCTGATAGAGGTCAAAAGCCACCACTGAACTGCCTCATCAAGCCATGCTGGATAGAAACTCTGCCCAGCACTCCAAGGAAACCCCTTCACATTGTCACTTAAGGTTGAAAAAGCCTCCTAGAGTGAAGTTCTTTGGAGGGACAATTTCATAACCAAGCTTCACTTCTGGTTTCAGCACAGCAGCTGCCAAAGCTGTTGTAGATTTGTCATCTGCATTGTCATTGATTGGTCCATGCTCTTATCCTGGTATGTTGCTAGCAGGTGTAACTTGGAAGGCTTCCCTCAATAAGGGCATGTTTTACCTCCTCCTTATCCTTCACAACCACAAGGTGTGGTGTGTGCCTCGATGCTTATGTGCACACATAGTCCTACCACACTGGAGGCAACTGAATGCTCTAATTTTTGCCCAGGTAAAGTCTAGAATAAATACTTAGGGACATTTAAATGGTCTCATGGAGTGAGTGCATCATGCAGAGAAGTCTTTTTCAGATTCTATTCATGATGGGTTGCAAAGTCTTGGAGTGAGAACCTTTTTGTCTGGCATTTCTTCTTATCATGCCAATTTAAATGGAGTCACCGTAGTCCTCTCTGAATATTCATCCAGCTCCTGGAAACTGCCAAGCACAGCAGAAAATGTGAGACATTGCAGAAAGAAAAATAACCACGAAAAGAGAGCTCTCTGATATCCCCAAATGACACAAGACAAATCACGTTTATGAACTGCACCAGGGAGGTGAAGGAGGGAGGGAACAGCTCCTTTTGCTGGACCTAAAAACCAGGCTGAATCCTGAAGAAACCCCTTTTGAGTTATGAAAACACTGAGTAGACATTTATTCTGGTGGTGTTTCTTCCTCCACCCTCTCCATTTTCACATGCTCTGGTATTACTGCAGTCTTCTAGGATCAGACACAGAGTCACCACATCTCCAGAGAGCACTTCACTTTCCATTTGTCTTGAGCCAGCCATTATGGATTGTGAGTTTTGGAACCTGAGATCTTGCCTAAAGGGCTCTGAATAAATGCCACGCTGAACCCTTTTGCCTAATAACATTTTTGCTTTTTTGAAACTAGACATGATGGAACCAGCCTGCTTGGGACCTTTTGGTCATGTCTACACAGCACAGAGAAGGAGCTCACCTAAGTCTCCAAGACAGCACCAAGCCTAGTTGGTACGTCCAGCCTGTTCTGCACGTTTACTCTTGTTCCAAGGAGGTTGTTGGTGCTCTGTGCCACATCTGCCCCATGCAGATCTCATCCTCGCTCCTCTTCCAACAGTAGAAATGTCTCAGCTGTGCCGAGATGCCTTTGTCCTTTCTCCCTCTGAGGACCACAACTAGCCTGAGAGGTCATTTGAGCAAAAACAGAAGTTCTGCCGCCTTCTATCTTCATGCAGTTGTTATCCCTGCTATTGATAGAGTAACAAAAGCAGTCGAGCTGCTTTGCAGACTTATAGCCAGAAAAGACTGTCCCTGCCGCAGGGAAGGAGCAGCCTGATGACCCAACATAAAGAGGAACCACAGGGAGTAGGCTGGAAAATTACACACAGACTCGGTGGTGATGCTTCACACATGCCTGCCTAGTTCAAATACTATATCTTCAAAGTAATTGTTCTGGACACGTCTGTGGTATTCCTTCTATGGTTGGGAAATGCTCCTTCTGAAGGCAAAAGTGTATGTGCTGGGGTAATGGCCACTAACTTCTGACTCAATTTTCTTTGAGCAAATAATTATTTTTTTCCCAGTAAACTGGGGTCTGTATTATTTTATTTATTTTTTTCCCTGCAACAGTGAGCCAGTGCTGCCAGCATTTTCTTTGAACAGCAGAACATTGCAGGGAATGTTTGATTTTTTTCCCAGTTATTTCCAGCTTTGCTGATCAGATAAAATCCTTAGCCCTCTAGAGTGTAATTGTTTTATGAACACATGGCAAGTAAGTCTCAGTGTAGCAATATGGTCACAATAGTGGGAAACCATGAATGGCAAAAGAAAAAAATAAAAGGAGATTGAGGTATTTCAGGTGCCCTGAAATATCATCTTGGTGATCTTGGAGAGTCCACCTGCCCTTCAGCTCCTAAATCAGGACTTCTACATCTTACCTTTTATTGCCATAACTTTGTCACCCACCTGACATGCCAGTTACATTTGTAGGCATAGAAGGAAGATGCTGCTGAAGTCAGTCAGAGACTTTTTATTAATTACATGCAAATTGAAGGAAATGTATCATCTCTTTGTATAGATGAAATAGAAGAGTACACTAAATGCCTCTTGTTTTAAGGAATGTGAGTGTTGCAGCACAGAATCATCAAATGGTTTGGGTTGGAAAGGAACTTTTAAGGTCATCTCATAAAACCCCCCCGCAGGGAGCAGGGACATCTGCACCCAGAGCAGGTTGCTCAGAGCCCTCCCAACCTCCCCTGGGATGGTGCCAGGGATGGGGCAGCCACCACCTCTCTGTGAAGCCAGTTTCAAGGTCTCAGTACCCTACTGTAAAATAATTTATTCCTTCTACCTAATTTTAATCTCCCCTTTTTCAGTTTCAAACCATCACCCCTTGTGCTGTCCCAACAGCCCCTGCTCAAAACTCTGTCCCCATCTTTCTGACAGGCCTCTTTAAGTACTGGAATGCTGCAATAAGGTCTCCCCAGAGCCTTTTCTTCTCTGGGCTAAACAACCCTTAAACCACTTCTTCCCCTCTTTTCCACAATGTAGATATTGACACAGAAGCTCCTTGTCAGAGCTGTTATCTCTCTCCTGTTCCAAATCAGCATCACATAGCAGTGGTTCTATGAAGTGGTGAGTGATGAGGAGTGGTGAGACCCAAATAAACCATCTCTCTTTTTGCTGTGTAGTCCTAGAGCTTTGCTTTTTTTTTTTTTTTCCTTTTATTTTTTCTTTGCCTTTTTTCCCCCCTTTCTTTCTTTCTAGAAACACAGAGTTTCTTGTTCATCTTGCCTGTAGAAGAGGTCGGCCTGAGCCGAAGACAAAGCCGGCATCAATATTGTGGTCATGGTGTCTCAGAGGCTCGCAGTTGGGAGTGGGGAAAGCAGCCATCATATTTCAAAACCCAGATCTGTTCCTACCCATCCTTCAGCTGCAAAACACAAAGGACATGCTGTGGTGGAGCACGCCGACCAGATGTCCTGTTTTGTAACTGCTGATGAAGTCAGTGGGGCCCAGGGGCCTGGGTACCGGACTGCAGGCAGCCAGGCGGTTGAATTGTTTGTGCATTCCCTGAAGTAGCTTTTGGCACAGCAGTGCCCAGCCGTGGGTCAGGAGCCAGCTCAGACCAGCTCCAGCCGGCAGCTTGGATGGAGCCATGCTGCTGTGAAGAGAAATTAATTGAAAGTGCCATCAGACCGACACAACCCATCGTCAGTCCGTTGCCTTCGTGGCTCTGTTGAGCGTTTTATTCACGGGGAAAGGTGTAGCCTCTCTGCTGCAAGGTCTCCTTCTGAAGCTGCCAGGCTTTTCTTGGGTTAGCTTTTGGACAAGGGCTTTTCTTTAAGTGACAAGGTGAAGCAAATGGTTCACCTGCTGGGGCCAAGGAGTTTTACCCTTGAAAAACAACATTTTGAGAATAAAACACCTTTGAAAACACCACCTTTCTTCATCTTGAGAACAAACATCAGGGCTATTAAAACTGTAACAGTGATCCCAGGATGTTTTCAGGTGACATATCTGCAGTAGAGAGAGGGTAATAATATCAATGCTGCTGCACAAGGTAAAGGTGAAAACCCTGCAGTGAGGTGACCTTAGGTCTGTCGTGCAAAGGTCTGGTGAACCACAGCCAGCATCACAGGATCACAGAATCATGGAATGGATTTGGTGAAAAGGGTCCTTTCAAGGTCACCCAGTGCCACCCCCTGCAGGGAGCAGGGACATCTGCACCCAGAGCAGGGTGCTCAGAGCCCCCCAACCTCCCCTGGGATCATGTCAAGGATGAGGCACCCACCACCTCTCTGTGAAATCAGTTCCAGAGAACTCACTTTAAAAAAATATATATTCCTTCTATCTGATCTAAATCTCCCCTTTTTCAGTTTCAAACCATCACCCCTTGTCCTGTCCCAACAGGTCCTGCTCCAAACTCTGTCCCCATCTCTCTGACAGGCCCCTTTAAGAACAGGAATGCTGCAATAAGGTCTCCCTGAAGCCTCCTCTTCTCCAATATGATGGAATCCAAATGGAGTCACTCAAAAAGAGAGGTATTAGGTGCTGGAAAAAGGCTCTTTGGTATTGCCACAGCTGGAGAAATACGGTTTTGTTTCAGCCTAGCAAAACAGAAGCTGATGATGACCAGATTTCTTCTTGTAAATAATTTAAGGAATAAATGGCAAGGAAGGAAAAAGACCTGTTTATGCCGAGGGAGAAACTGTGTATGAGAGCAGATGAGAGTTACTCAGCAAGGGCTGGAAGGGAGCAGCAGATCCCTGCCTGCTGGGGCAGCGAGAGTCTGCAGTGTCCTCGGTGCAGGGAGGAAAGAGGGTGATGAGTCTCAGCGTGTGAAGGGCTCCCCGTGGCAGCAGATGCTGGCAAAGCAAAGGAATTGACTCAGTGATTCAGGAGAGGACACCTGCCCTTCACTCCTAACTCAGGACTCCTCTGTCTTGGTTTATTGCTGTGACTTTGTCCCCTACCTGACACGCAAGTTGCATTATAGAAAACACACTGCTAAAGCCAATCAGAGAGACTTTTTATTCATCAGGGGAGCTTCTGTCTGACCACTTCTGAGAAAAAAAAATATTCACTTTGTCCAATCTGATTGAAAATGTAGGGAATTTCCTTCAAAAGAAGCAATGTTAGATTTTTATCTAATATTGTTCTCTCCTTTCTTTCTCCACCCCCTTCTGTTATGCTGAAAAATATTTTACTTGGAGTCACAGTTTTTCTGTAGGAACCCACATCTTTTTTTTCTACTTGGTACAAAAGTGAAAGAGATCGATTAAGGCACGGAATACTAGTAATCATAATAATAATAAAAAACAAAAAACAAACCCTCCAGAATGTTTCCTGAGGGCAGTAACAAGTTCCCAGCCAAGAGAGAAAGACAAAGATTTGTGTTGTAGCACGTGCTGCCTGTAAATTTACCCTGATCTGGGAATTTCATGCTGCCTCTCCTCCCCTGCTGACCCCACACGCTGCAGACACTGCAACAGGCTGCCCAGGGAGGGGGTTGAGTCACCAGCCCTCGATGTGTTTAAGGGTCGTTTGGATGTGGTTTTGAAGGACATGGTTTGGAGGTGAGCTTTGCAGAGTAGGGTTAATGATTGGACTTGATGATCCCAAGAGTCTTTTCCAACCTGAATGATTCTGTGGTTCTCTGAAGAGCTCCGGCAGCCGGTGGGGAAAGCACTTGGGGATGTTTGCTGGATGAAAAGATGATGGCCCTGAATTTTGAGACATCTTCTCCCTGCTCCACCTTCCCTAGCTGCAAAGTGCAGCCGCTCACGCCTGGGGCTGAGCTCGCAGGAGTGTCGGCAGAGTGAAGACAACGTGGGTAAAAGGGCTCTGACCGCCAGTAAGTGCTCGTTACTATTAGATAAACATTCTGAGAAGTTCATTCATATAAACATCTGCATTGTTACTTAGGAAATTCCTTTGAACTGAATAGTACTTAGCCATTCAATATGACAAACATTGTCATGCCGAATGACCTCTTTCTGCCCCCAGAAAGTAATCAGACCTTGCAAAGGAGCACTCACCAAACCCCAGCTCCTCGGTGAGGCCCAGGCATCACTGCGACTGGGATTTGATTTGCCCCGGGGTTCAGACTCGTTGATCCTTCAGAGAGAAGGAAACTGAGGCACCAAGTAGCTGCTGCAAGTGACACAGTCAAGGATCGAGTTGTGTTTTCCACACGTGTGTCCAGTAACTAGAGCTGGTTTAGGTAGCATCTCCAAGAAGCTTATCTGTTTGTTAAAAATCAAAACTTTTCCTTGGCTGCTGCTTTGGCTGATGGCTTCTCTCCAGTTCTGGAGTTTAATCGAAAGTCTCCTTAAAACAATTAAATAAATACATGTATAAAGTAACTCCTCAGAGACCTTTTCTCTACTACCCTCCAGATGCCCCTGATGAGTGGAAGCTTTACAGCTCTTAGGCTGGAGCTGGTTGCCCATGTGAGTTTTCCTTTGTTTGGGTTATTCTGATTATTGTTTACTTTTACCCCTGGATTTCTTCCTGTTAGGAGCATGTGTCATTTCCTGATCTGCTCTTCTGACCTAATCCAGGGACATCTTGCCCCTTTTACCCTTGCAGTGGTGTTACACAGTTCATCAGGGAAAAAAAAAAAGGGATCCTGGTTTGTTTTTTGGCTGTTCACCACAGTGATGCACAGCCTTCTGCAAATAATCTCTCAGTCCAAGGTGATCTAGAAGGTTTCAGGCAAACCTGGAATTCAGCATATTTTGCAGGCACCAAAATATTTTAATCAATGTGAGGAACAAATCGTGTGAGTTATCATGTACTGTAAGTCTCCTATGGGATTGATTGTGCTGGCTCTTGAGCTCTTACAAAAGGCTTCTATGATTGAGACAGCAGGAAAAAATGCCAGCAATTTCTAGGAATACATTCTAGAAAGATCAGGCAGGGATGCTTTAAGGCAAGCTGAGATTGGAGGTATCTGAGGGGAGGACTAGACCTCTGGATTTCAACCTGCAGGTCATGGAAACCTGGGCTTGGTGGTTTATTTCTAAGGTGGCTGTGAAGGAGACTTCAGTCTGGAAGAAAAAGCTTTGTCCATGCTACTCAGATCGTTGTGTGAAAAACTTCTGCAGGGAGTCACACCTCCACTGGAATATCTCTGGGGATCCACAAGGTGAAAAAAGATTGAAAAGCCTTGGAATAAGAAACTTCTGCTGGTCCTATTAACCCAGGGTTTTCATGACCCTTCACCTAATACAAATCTCACTGAGATCTTCATGTGCTAAAAGATCTTCATAGTGGAGACCAGAAGTCCAGGACCAGCAGAGAGAGGACCCCAGCACTCCCACCCAGGTTCGTGTGATGTGCAGTTGATAACTTCTGGTTCCCTGCAGTAGAGGGCAGCAATGACACACACACAATAGCCACTTAATTACAATTAGGCTTGGAAAAAAATATGTATGTGCTATATGCCTAAAGAAAAAAAAAAAAAAAAAAAAAGAAAGAAAAAGAAAAAAAGGAAAGAAAAAACCCCAAACCAACCCTGGTTCCACTAAGGTCATGGCTTTTCTTTACTTTTGCTGTCATTGATTTTATGAACATCTGAAATTAGTGGGAGGAGAGCAAGAAGGGAGACTGCAGGAGAGGGGATGTGGCACTACAGTCATTGCAATGGAGCAAGTACCCACAGCCATCGACTGCAGCAAGAATCCTGGAGACCTTCTTGCTTCACTGGAGGGCTTGAAATTAAAAACAGACCAGAGAAAGATTTACTAGTTTGGATGAAATCAGAACTAAACGAGATCCTTGCCACCAAGTCCGTGGCTTTGGAGAAGCTGGATTATATTTAGGCTCTCCATCCCAACTCTCCTGGCAAAGCTGGGCTCTTAAGAAAGAAGGCAGCACGGGAGGCCAGCCCAAGGCTGCCAAAGAACCTAGAACTGCTCATAGAATAGTTTTGGTTGGAAGAGACCTTTAAAAACAGAAAGTCCAACCATTAACCCAGCACTGCCAAGTCACCACTAAACCATGTCCCTCAGCACCACAGCTCCATAGCTTGGAAACCCCTCCAGGGGTCACAGGGATCCACCCTGCCCTGGGCAGCCTGGGACAGCAACCTTGTTAGGTTCATCCTAGAGAAGTGTAAAGTCCTGTCCCTGTGAAGGAGAAATCCCACAACCTGCTGGAGGCCAAATGACTGGACAGCTACTTTGCTGAAAAAGATCTGGGGGTCCTGGTGGCCAGCAAGCTGACCATGACCCTGCAGAACAAAGAAGGCTGATGGTATCCTGGGCTGCAGTAGGAGGGACATCGTCAGCAGGTCAGGAACTGAAGAAGAGGCAGCATGACTCTTCTCAGTGGTGTCCACTGGGCACACTTTAAAGTACATTGAATTCCATCTGAACACGAGGGGGAAAATAATGTCTGCAGAGGGGATCAAACATTGGAAAAGATGTTGGGCTCTCTGTCACTGGAGATATTCAAAAGACATATGGACATGGCCCTGAGCAATCTGATTTAAGTGGCTCTGCCTCAGCAGGAGGATTGAACAAGACCTCCAGAGGTCCCTCCAAAGTCAGCTATTCTGTGATTCTGTGTGAATCTGTAAGAACTGGCTTCTCTGAAGTTTTCCAGTTGTCTCCTCACAGCAGGAGTCATAAGGCAGAAGAGTTTCAGCTCCTGGCTGCTGCATTCAGGATAAATATTTTTATTTATCTTTTCTGTGATGAAACAGAGAACAAGAGGAGCTCATCTACTCCATAAGTTTGTGTTTTTGAGTCTCCTGCCATTTCAGAATTCCAGGAACACTCCCACAGAAATGTCAACCTGTTGAGCATGTCAAAAACACAACATCACTCTGATTCACCTTCTGGAGATGTCACATGAGTGAATAGTTTTTTTCTTAGCTGCTTTTCCCAGATCAAGTAGGAAAAGTCCATGGATCACCACAGGACTTTCAACTGCAGCTTGAAAGCCAAGTGTCCAAGCCACCCATTATTCAAGGTCCATGAAAAATTTTGCAGAGCTGAATTCCCTCTCTCACCCTCTGCCTAAAGATACCTGATGTAATTCTTTTTCTTTCTCCAACCCTGGCACTGATAAAGGGCACATCTTCAAATCCCTCTCTGATATTTCAATATCCCAACAGTTCCCTTGGAACAGCATGGTCAGAAATACTAAATAATAATAAAAATAATAGTAATGGAGAGTACTTGCCAGACTAGAGAGCATCTAGGAGGCTGTTGTAAGCTGTAAGTTTTGGGCAAGCACATTTTCTTTGCTTCATTTTATTCATGAGGACACTAAGTAGATCAAAAAATATAGGGATGAAGTTGAGGTCGACATAGAAAGTGTTTTGTGAGGAGCCACCTGAGTGTGATGGGGAACAGAAAACACTCTGGAGCAAGCTTTTGTGTTATTGTTGTCTTATTGATTCCAAGACACGGCGCTAGCCTAGCAGACATTTCATCTGCCTGCAGCTTTCTATGCAGACAGATTTATGGAGCTCTCCTTCCCCTCTTTCGTTCCAGCCAACTATTCTTCTGGCCACAGCATCCATCTCTCCTCAGCCTGTAGACTTCTATCCACCCGGTCGCTAAGTCACTCGTGACTTCGCAATATTTATGTATCATTCCAGCTGCCCGTTGCTCCTTGCGTTGAAGTCAAGTCTCCTCTCAGCCTCAGGTATCCAGTTCCATAAGCAGAGCACGGCAATTCTGTTCAAAATCAAGGAGAAAAAGAAGGAAATCTCACCGTGCAGAAAGCTGGCACTAAAAAGTGACCTTCCAAAAGGTTGCAGGAGAACCCGACCTAAGCTGGGGCGCCCACACCGAAGCATCCGAGGAGGTCTATCAGTGTTGCTTTTTCACATACGTGTTTTACTGCGTTGTCGACACGTTTCGGATCCCCTTTCAAGATGAATGCATATTTTCCAGATCTGATTTCCTCCCTGCTTCTTTTGTGGCTTCTTAGTTCAACCGTGCAAGGGAAAAGAAACTAAATTAAATGTAAGCGGCTCACGGCTCTGCAAGGGATGGCGCGCGGGGCGTGTTGGCTCCCATTCGCATCTGGACAGGCGCCTCTGATTCATGCATATGAACAAGAAGGTGACAATCATTTATTTCAGAAGCCCAGCCATTCATTTCAGGAGGCCCGTGCCCCCCCTCCTGTTCCCCCATGGCCTCCCCCTCCCAGATTAATAATACGTGATTGAGGGAATCGTGTTCTCAGAGAAGAGGATTGGAAATGGTTCTGTGGCTCTTCGGCAAACTCTCAAATAAAATAAGAACTTTCTATTATTAACCCTCATTATGGTACAGAATTTTCCCACACTGAGCAGAGAAAATAGCTCAAGTAGGATTCAGTTACGGCGAGTGTCACAGGAGGCCACGCAGCCCAACAGGTTACTGAAAGCTTTGGAAAACCACCATCTATTCCTTACCACTCCAGTGATGATCTTCTTGGTGTCCAACGTCCTAGTCGGGACATCTCACACCTCCTGGAACTTTTGGGTCTGAAGGTAATTCCAAGGCAGATGGTAGCTCTCTTGAGCATGTCCCATCAATGTCCCTCTGCAATTTCAACCAGTGTACAAGGAGACAGCTGAAAGGGACATCCTTGCAAAGAATCTCCAGAGGTGACTCCCATTCCTCTACCTGCAAGTGCATGGAGGAAGGAAGGAAGGAAGGAAGGAAGGAAGGAAGGAAGGAAGGAAGGAAGGAAGGAAGGAAGGAAGGAAGGAA
>JANHGL010005004.1:0-17501 GCA_024611195.1 Ceyx melanurus | reverse complement strand
GAGCTGGGCTGGTGGAGCCTGGAGAGAAGGAGGCTCAGGGGAGACCTTCTGGCTCTGGCAGCTCCTGGCAGGAGGGTTGAGCTTGATGGTTTCAAGCCATGGAGCTGTGATACTAAGGGCCATGGGGCAGTGGTGCTCTGGCAGTGCTGGGGAAACAGTTGGACTCAATGATCTGAAAGGTCTCTCCCAACCAGAGCAGTTCAATGACTCTATGAAAGAGGTATCCACTTAATTACCATCATCATCTTTTTACTACAAGGAAACGAGGCATAGAAAGAAATGCCAGTTGCTAAAGCCAAACTAGGAGCATGTAGGATATTTAAAGGTTAAATTCAGACTTCTCAAAGCCAACACAATGTCATCACTTGTAAT
The DNA here is from genome assembly GCA_024611195.1 of Ceyx melanurus. Classification (NCBI taxonomy): domain Eukaryota; kingdom Metazoa; phylum Chordata; class Aves; order Coraciiformes; family Alcedinidae; genus Ceyx; species Ceyx melanurus. The sequence goes on along the minus strand of JANHGL010005004.1, from coordinate 17,129 downwards.
ACATTTCCCTCCATATCCTGGTTTTTATGCCCTTTCTGGCCAGGGAGCTTTGCTGGACGAAGAGGAGAATAGCACTGTGGTCTTTTTCATGCAGTCTCTTTTGGAGACCATACCACTCACGTGAACACTGGTCCCAAAGAGCCCATCTTCCTGGAAGCCACTGGTTTTAGTAACTGTGGCCAAGTATCACTTGGAGCTGCAAGGCATCTTGAATGGAAGGAAGTCCCTCTGCACCCTTTGGCTGCCCCAAGGTCATTGATAATAAGGGATGTGATGGAACCATATATAGACATTCACACATACATGCACACATTCAATGTTCATGCCAACAGAGGAGGGAGCAGAAGCATTTTCAGGAGGAGGGTCATGAGATGAAATGAAATGAAGTGAAGAAAAATTTGGATGAGCTCTCAGGAAAATATTTGTAAGTGAGTATGTGTTGAGCTGTGGAATGGTCTCCCAGTGGGAGTGGTGGAAGGGTGGAAGCCCCTTGACTTGAGTCCTTTCAAAGTGGACAGGACAAAGCCCGTGGGACTACACAGTACGGAAAATCCTGTCGTGTCTAGGGTCAACGGATGGACCAAATGACCTACTATAATAGGTCTTTTCCATCCCTGATTCCAGTGAGTCTCTGAGAAACCCTTAAGACTTAGTGGGAACCATGCAACCAAAGACCCATGAATACAGCTCACATACCAAGATGTTAATGTCATTGTCAGACCTTTGGTCCCTTTGGCAGAGCTAACCAATGGACCTGGGATTCCCTCCAGAATCTTCTTTGGTGGCTTTAAGAGCTCTAAATGTAAGTCCTAATCCAGACATCTCTGCTATTGCGCTAGGGTGGATCAAGCAGTAAAATGTGAAGAGAAATGGTAATAAAAACTCCATAATTTGTTCTGAAATGTTTCATTTCATATCTGAATGCAGGATGGTCTCCATCCTCATCTTACTTACACTTGAGACAAATCTGTTTGTCTACTTGTTCATGGCATGCTTCATGTAACAACAGCGGGACTTCAGTGCTATGGCTGTGAACAACAAACTCATTTCGCCTTCTTCCTTTTCAGTGGAGACTTGGGTGAGTGCCTCTGGAAATTGAAAAGTATTTAACAGAGCAAAGGCGTGAAAATAGCTGAGGACTCAGTGTTGGAGAAGTACCGTTCGCAACAGCATTTGTTTGTTGCTCTCCTGAGGAAATCTAAGTGTCGTAAAACTTGAAATGACAAGTGGATGGAGTTTTGATTTTACACTCCATCCACATAATGATAATTCCAGCAGGCACAAGGCTCCTTTATAGCGGGCAGAGACCTGCTAGGAAGTGAACTTGATCTTCTAAGATTAGAGGGTTTTAAGGTTTCTTGTTGTTTGCCGTCTTGTGTCGGTCTTTGTATTTTTCAATAGTTCCTAGTGATTTAGGTGTTGTGATTCTGGGGAGCCAAACTGTGCAGGAAAGTTCCTAAGTTTTCCTGTCTGTTTGAGATGAACTTTTTAAACTGAAGGGAACAGGGAATTTGTAAGTGAAAGCTCCTAAAGAATGTTGTCTGTTTCTGAATATCTTGGTCAGCTCTGCATTATCACTCGCCAAAAATACTCTCCCTCGGCATGAATACAGTGGCAAAGAGCTTTGGGCACAGCCTGGCCAGCTTGAGTCATCTGCTTCTCCATTTACTCAGCTAAGAAAATGCGTCAGGAATCGCGGAGGGCGGAATAATTGCCCAGGCAGAAACGAGCCCTGGATGTGTCAGTGCAATCGTCATATACAGAGTTTTAAAACACTCTCAGGATGGAATTTCTTAGCATGGTCCAAGGAGGTTGAACCCAGGATTAGAAGGATTACACTTTTTAAAGGAAAGATGAGAAAATATTTCAACACTACTAGGCAATAGAATATATTTTGACAGAAAGCAATGGGTGTCCTGCAGCATGGTTTCTTTAAGAGCATGCTCTCCAGACCAGCATCATTCATGGGAAATAACTGTCCCCAGTATGAAATTTAAGCTGGCATCGATGACAATGATCTGCCAAACTTTAGAGTATGAGCCATCCACAAAGTACACTGCCATTCTCCTTCATTGGAGATCATTTGCACTGCTCATGGGATGGAGAAATGGGTTTCTCTACCCAGTCATATAATTTTGTATGCTTTCTCAGAGTCAACTATTTTGCTTTTCACTGTTATGACATGAAAACTGTCTTTGTAACCCTTCTGCACTATGTTTTCCTCTCTTGACGTCCTGTTGTGAAGCAGTTACTAGTTACATATAGTAGTAATAGGAGAAGGGCTGATGTCTTCATACTAGAAGAGGGTAGATTTAGATGAGAAACTGGGAGGAAGTTCTTTGCTCTGAGGATGGTGAGACACTGGAACAGTTTGTCCAGGGAAGCTGATGGTCCATCACTGGATGTGTTCAAGACCGGGTTGGATGGAGTTTTGTGCAACCAGGTCTAGTGGGAGATGTCCCTGCCCCTGGCAGAGGGGTTGGAATGCAATGATCTTTAAAGTCCCTTCCAACCCAAACCATTATATGATTCTATAGCCTGAGAGAGCAGTATCAAGTAGGTGGGAATTCCAAAGAGATCGAAGGTCTTCTAAGCTAGGATAAGACTAACCCACTCCTTGCAAAATTGATGACCAGAGTGATCATCTATTGCTCTTATTTCAGAGCAATGAAGCAAAGGAGTATCAAATGGGTAGCATTTCAAGGTGGGAAACCTCTAGGCACAAATCAACTTCTCCAGAAAGTGGTGTGATGCAGTACAAGCTTCATTTCTCTGCTCATACTAAATTTGTTTGCCAGAATTCATTTGAGGGTCTTTCTTTTGGTAAAACATAATCCAAAATCCCAACGGCCATTCCCAGTTATCCAAGTTCTCCAAAGTCTCTCTTTCCTTAAGTAAAAGTAGGTGTACGCTGGATTCCAGGCCAAATACTGATTCATATTCTGCCTACCCACACTTATTTTTACTGTAATTTTAACTGGACACATTTCTTCTGTTGGACACAATCGTCCTCTTCCCTTCCTGTGCTAAACTGGTGTTTGGTTATGGTTGCAAACTTTCCAGCTTAGAGGCAGCTGCATTTTGAGTGGGGTAATGCAACCCTTACATTCAGTGCATATACTCTAAGTTCAGAAACAATGGCATGGAAACCTCCCTGTGCAGAAAACTTGTAGAGCTGACACATAGGCCTAAGTAAGAATCATCTCTGAAAAGATCTATTTGTCTTTCTCTTCGTCGTGGGAAATACCCAAAGGAGGCAACGCTTATTTGCATTTCCATCTAGAAATGAAATCAGGGAAAGGAGGCTTCTATGAGTCTAACTCGTCTGTCCCTTCCTTGAACTGTGTGCTGGCTCTAATAAGCTGAGGTTCCAAAAGTGACTTCAACTGATGGTGAGAGAGGAAAATCTAGAGAACAGACTCTGTTTTCTGGGAAATATGGAAAGCTGGTTTTGAAAGAGCGAGTACTGATGAGAAAGGGCCATTTGATGGGTTGGAGTGGGCAGGTGGAAGCAGTGAGTCACAGAGGATCAGAGACGTGAAGACAAGTAGGAGGAAAGATTGTCATGCTTCAATGGGCTACGTTCCAGTCCTGGACCTCCTCGCATGGGTTTGGGCAAGTCATCTGGAGTCACATGTCTCAGACACTTGACCTTAAGAAATAGGATCAAATCTGGTCACTATTGGAAACTCCAAGAGATTCTGGGACTTGAGTTCTTCCTTCTAAACATGGCATGCTGAGAAGAACTCCTAATTCTTTCCTTATTTTCCACCAGCTCCTTGCCATCTTTTATTTAGCAGTAAGATCAGGTTAGAGCTTCCTTGAGCCTTAAGCTCATTAGGAGAAACTGAACCTCTTGGAGTTCGCCTGAACCTGCAAACAGACTGTGTGTGATGACAGAAGCTGCCACCAGATCCCTTCGCAGCAGGCGGCTGGGTTGCTGCGATGAAAGAAGTTGCAAACAAACCAGGAATAGGCAGTGGTTTGCATCAGGCAAGAGTATTTTTTTTGCTAAGAAAAATCCAAGGATATTCTCTGATATGAAGGCATAGTTTTGTCCCTAAAGAAGTGGTAAGACAACCGCTGGCATTTCCCGGCCTTTTGTGGTATCACATGGTGCAGACCACAGATCTTTGTGGCCCTATAATGTCCAGATTCAATGACTCCAGTTGTGAAAGGCAGCAACAGGGATGTGAAGACACCCAACACAACCTTATCTTTGGTCCCACCAAGGGCAGAATCAGCAGGCCAGATCCTTTTTCTCATTTCCCCACATGCAGAAGCGTCAGCTCCATCTTGTCTCTTGCCCTTGCCCTCTGCTAATTCAGCAGAAAAGAGAATCCCCTCAAAATCACCACCTCCCTGGCAGGTCATAACTGCTCCATTTTGAGGGGATTAGCACAGCAGAGCCCGATTACTGCACAGTGAACTTCCCCATGAGAGGGGACAACCTCTGCCATTCGGAGACATGAATGTCCATTTGCATACACAGAGACAGTTCCATCTGCCACTCCATCAGAGATGACATTTTGCTGTCTCTGACTTAACAGAGATGGGCTCCAGCTTTTCTATTTTTATTTTTCACATGCTCTTCCTTGTTTGCAGTGCTTTAATCAAGTAAAACCAAAATAAAGCTTCTCCCCATCAGAACTCAGAAAGCCCCTCTGAAGAAGGAAGCAGTTGGAGTCAGCAGACATATCAGTGAAAGAATGAAGGTCATACTTTGCATAATATATTTATCTTGGAAAACATAATTTTATTCAGGCTATCCAAGAATTCAAGTGCTGAAACTAACACTAAGTCAACAGCACTTATAGTAATGAAATAAATTCTTTATAACAATCCAGCAGAAGGAGTTGACAAGGGTTTTGAATGGCTTGTTTTTATTAAAATTCTTTCATTCTTGCAAACCAGCATTGTCTGTGTTTCTTGGATATGGCCAACGTAGAGACACCGTGCAAAGTCTAAGCTGGAGTTTATTTAGTCTGCCTGCCTGCAGCAAAGAAAAATAAAATGCTTAATAAAAGATTTCCTTCTGTGGGAGACCCTGCAATTTGCAGATTGTAAGATAAGGGGGCTGTTTAGAGGAAGGTATAATTCTACATCTAAACAGAGATGGCATTCCCAGTAGAAGTTAATAGGAATATATCTTCAGCACTTGGTTAACCACAGACCTGAGTGAGAGCCACCAGAATTGAAAGCTTAAACTGTTCTTAATTGTACTGTAAAGCTCAAATGAAAATATTTTTTATGCTCAGTCTTCTTTAATCTAAACATGATTTAAATTCATCTACACTATTTACCTGCTGACAGTAGTATATCAAACCTTTATTTCATGACCTCTCAAGATGTACTTTCTCCATGCATCACGAGATTGAGTTCCAGTGGCTCTATAACATAGACATTCAGTTGTGTTACAGCTGCACTATTTGTGCAGGACTATGGATCTTCTACTTCTGATCACTTGAACTTTGCCTGGAGAGATGTTTCATCATGTTATTGTGAGATATTGTTTGAAGGTCATTGTTGTTCTACTCAGGCACTTGAGGAGAGGCAGTTACTGCACACATGACAAATACTCTGGGAGGGAGCAGGTCCTGGAGGAGTGCAAGACCTTGAAAGTGGAAAACATTTTTAGCTTCAGCATCTCCCCTTTCAGACTTCCAGCCTACCCCTCCAGGTGGTCACCATGCAGCCCACGGACCTATAATTCCATGGGAATTCTCCTCATTCATCCCACCGCCCATCTACAAGGTTTTGCAATCCAAATATCTTAACAGCCCACTCATAAAACAACAAAGAAGAGAAAACCAGATAAATCTATGGCCACCTTCTTCTGCTGCATTGATATGAAAGAAGACATAATATTCTTCTTTTGCAGATATTCTTCAAGAGGAAAGAACCAGCCAATGGATCACTGGGCCAAGGTCAATGGGATGACATTCAACAAGGGTCAGGTCCTGACCTTGGGTCACAAAAAACCCCTGCAGTGCACCAGGCTGGGAAGACAGCATGTGCCCAGGTGGCCAAGAAGGCAACCAGTGCCCTGGCTTGTGTCAGCACCAGTGTGGCCAGCAGGACCAAGACAGGGATCATCCCACTGGACTGGGCATTGGGGAGCTGCCCCTTGAATCCTTTGGTCAAGTGTGGAACAATTTCTTTCCCCTGAGGGTTGTCCAGGTCTGTACCAGGTTGCCCAGGGCAGTGGTGGAGTCCCCATGATCCCTGGAGGGGTTTCCAAGCCATGGAGATGTGGTGCTGAGGGACATGGGTCAGGGGTGCCCTGGGAGTTCTGGGCTGACAGTTGTACATGATGATGTTAAAGGTCTTTTCCAGCCAAAATGATTCTGTGATTCTATGAATCTTAGGGCTAAATTTTGCTATCTGAGGCTAGACTGAGCACAAATAACCCACAAGTGGCCTTATTGTACCAGACCCTCTGTGGGTATAAATTACAGTAACCTCTATCTAATAACAGATCTTGTACAACACCATAATAATGGTTTTCAGTGAATCTACACCAATTTGCACTAGCTGAGGTTCCAACTTACTATGTTCACTCCTCGAATAAGGGGTGATACCATGTTTGGGCCCGTTGCCTACTCCAAGCCTGGAGAAAGAGTTAGGTTCTTAAAGCCCTTATGTGAAAATGTCACCTTTTTGCACAACACTGTTCCCTTGAGAGCTGCAGGTTCCAACTCCTCACTTTATGGAGAAAGCACATTTTTATTCTGCTTCAAGTTCTGGAATTCATCCAGTTAGAAGAACATCAGGTCTCCAAACCAAAACTGAGCACATTATCCTGATGACCACCACAGCCTGTGTGAACACTACTTGATTCTCAGACCCCGGCTTGGGTTCCAAGCTGATGAGTGATGAGGAAAACACCAGAAATAAAGCACATCTCTATTTCTGAATGGAGCAAATCATTTAAAGGCTGCAGCATCCCTCTATACTTGCCTGATAGTATCTTTTTTTAGAAGTACTTGGGTTTTTTTGACCACGCATAGTCAGAGGCCAGGCTGGGGTAGGAGGATCGCATCTTGTTCTTGCACTTTCAAGCCAGGGCACACTGTTGGATCAGTGGTTAAAACAAACACAGGCTTCTGTAGTAGGAAAGAATGATGGAGCACGGCATTCGCTGAAGTACAAACTGTTGTTCTGAAGCGTTGCTTGGCCCACGGAGCCCAGGGATCCAGCGTGAAGCATTAAAGCTGGGGGAAAACCAGAGGAAATTAATGATTGAATAATGGATTCCAAATGTTGCAGTTCAAAGTCAAATCCTAATAACGCAGCCACTTTAGGGTACACCGAGCTCCAAAACAGATTGTTTTTCAAGGCAGAGTTGCAGCAAGGAGAATTCTGGGTAATACTATCCAAATTCCCAGTAAGGTAATAAGGTGAAGATACAGCTACACCGAGCACTGCTCCGAGTCTGTTTGCTTCCGTGCGTGCAGGAACAATCACAGAGAGCTCTTCCCAAGGCTCCGAGTTCTGGTGGCAGGTGGCTGCCTGCCATCTGGAACATCTTTGCCCATTAAGATTCTCCCAGAAAGAAAGAAAATAGCTTACTTAGTAGCCGGGCCAGGTTTTCAGGAGAGTGCTTCTGTACAGCAGCCCTGGGTCAGCACTCACGGTTAGATGGATTGGCTCAGACCGTTGGCTCAGCTTATGGGACTACTCACTCCCCTCTTCCAGGCAGGATGAAACAGCAAGTCTACCTAGATACTTCTTCTCCCAGATCCTCAGTTCACCTCCTTGCTGTGCTCCTCATGAAGCTACCAGGGGAGTTAAGCCTGATTTCATTCAAACATACAATCTCACTGGTCTTTTCTGGCTTATCTAAAGTATGTTTCCTTGTGGAAGACATGCTCCCCAGGAGAGCAGGAACCTCAGAGCTTCAAAGAATCACAGAATGGTAGGAGTTGGAAGGGACCTCAAAAGATGATCAAGCCCAAACCCCCTGCCAGAGCAGGACAGAACTAGAGCAGAACACACAGAAATGCATCCAGACAGGTCTGGAAAGTCTCCAGAGAAGGACACTCCACAACTTCTCTAGGGAGTTTATTCCATTGCTCTACAACTCTTACAGTAGAGAAGTTCTTCCTCATGTTGAGGTGGAATTAATTCTGCATCTAAGAAGCTGTGTGGGGTTTGGGAGTCTCCCTTCTTGTTGGTTTTGATTCCTTTTTCCTTCCTTTACTCATAGTAATTTCAAGTGGGGGTGCAAACAGAAGGGACTAAACACAAGCAGCTCTAAGAACTGCAGCTAGCTGCTTTGCCATCACCTTGTCAGGAGCAGCAAGACCACAAAAACTATCCAAGGAGCAATGAGGCCTGCTAATCTGAACTGTGATTCAGGTTTCTCTGCCTTAGATCAGCTCTGTGAGTGCTCAATAGCTTTTTCAGCGTGTTTGCACAGCACTGAGCAGAGCGGAATCCCAGTAGCATCCCACCAATGTCATAATAATAATGCTTTCTCTTTTCCAAAATGGCCAGTTCTCAGGCCATGGTAGTGTTGTTAAATCTCATCAGTGTTTTCTGTTTGGTTTAATCCAAATCCTTCATCAAATCTCAGTGTAAAACAAAATCTTGGAGGCAGTTCAGTAACAGCTTCAATTGGAAATGTAGAAAAATCAGATTAAATCTCCAAGGAACGTTCAAAGATGGTGGATTTATATAACTTTGGACATGAGGTCAGGGGAAAACAAAGAAAAACCTTCAAACATGAGCCTCATTGCTCCTGGCATTGCAAAAAGAAGGCAATGAGATTGAGGGCATTGGAGAAAATAACAAGTCTTTCCTTTATTAATCCTTTTCTTCAAATCACTGCAGAAATAGAAACAATTCCTTCCACAACGGGCCCAGAGAGGTCTCCTCCCAGTGCATGTGGTTACCACATAGCTAAGATGGGACTGGGAATAATAGCCTGGACCAAAGTCTCTGTGCCAGGGATGTCTTCACATAAAGCTGCCCATGTTGTTAGCAGAGATGAGGGCCATTTTTTCAACTTGAAATCTTAATCTCCCATCTCTAGTTTGCCTGCTGAAAGCATCCAACTCTCCACGACCCTCAACATGAATTAATTAGGTATCAAAGTTGAGTGGCCAGAGTACCTGAAGCCACACACGTTTACCAGGCCATTTTGGGGAGAGAATAAGGGCCAGGTTAAGAGGAAAGTCTAAACAGGGATATGATGGGATGTGGGCTCCTTTGCATTTATGGTGGGAAGCACCATGTGAAGACAGTGACTGCAGCAGGGCTGAACCACAGTGAACCTAGAGCTCCAGTGAGCTCTGGGAAAACCTAACCTGGGGAGTTAATGCCTTTGTCCCTTTAACATGCATGTCACATCAACATTGTTTGCAGGTAGACTTGAACCATCTAACCTTACATCCCTCACGGTAACATTTATGTGTTATCACTGACATGTCCTGCTGACTCGAAGGGAATTGAAGCTGCTTTTGGAGGGGCCAGAGGAGAGGAATGTGTTTTAATGTTCTGCCTTAACTAACTCCCCTTAAAATCTTTTATTTTCTGGCTTCTTGGAACGCAAGACACACTCATTTGCACTCCTGCATTGGCAAGGGGGTAGAAAAAGCCAGATGGAAGATGGGTTAAAGGCACTGGCTGAAATGTTCTCTGTCCCTTCAGCTCCATCCCATGCACAGTGTTGTTCCAGTGTTCAGCAGGTCAAAAGGGTCTGGTCTTAAGTCAGCTTGAGTAAACAAGTTTCCCTACCCAGCCAGGCTATAGTCTTAGGAGCTTGGATCAGCTGGAAGAGGACAGATAAGCACCTGAACTCCCAAGATGCTTCTCAGAAGTGAATGAAAACAACGGATCTTTTTGAAGCTGGACCACGAGCGACCTGTGGAAGGTATCATGGAGCAAAACCAGGAGCCTTAGCAAGATCCTGAGCACTTATGCTGTAGCTACGATAATCTGAAAAGAAGAAGAAGAAAAAAAAATAATATGAGTGCTGGATGGAAAAAGAAAATATACCAGCTTCCCCCTACAACGTATAAACTATATTTGTGCTGCCTTGACACAGCTCTACTTCCTCGCACCATTCTTTTATATCCGGTTGACGGATATTTTTCCACAGAGTGGTAATGCTAATCTTGGCAGAGGCTGAGAGCAAATATAGAAGCTTCGATGCGTGCCCGGAGATTTCCAAGCCATCGGGAAGCATGCCTAAGAACGGCTCCAGAGCAGCGTGAGGAAATATAAAAGAGTCGGGAGAACTGGAGAGAGCTTGTTTCGCCTTCACGAATCCCCCCGGTGCCACTAGATTTTTAGAAGGTGAGGGGAACCCCGCCATCTGAAATGATAGGTTGCTGCGGAGCCGGCTGCCAAGACACACGCTGGCAAGGTTCCTCGTCAATTATTATCTTATTTCTTTTTTACTTCTGCTTCTGCTACAGATATCTGGCCTCAATTGTTACAATATCAAGCACCCCACTGCCTTTAATATATTTATCTTTACCACATCCTCCAAGGCAGGCAAGTGTGGCTGATCCTCAGATTACAGAAGCAGCAGCACAGGACCAGAGAGGCCCAGGCTCACAAAAGGACGTAGACACTTATATTTCATTTACGACAGACTTTGGACCCCTAAAGAAACAGTTCATAAAATCCCCATCTAGCTACTTAAGGCACATTCGTACGTGCATTAGTTTTGGATACACAATGCTGACTGCTTTCCAGGATTCCAACTTGCCAAAGCAGCCACCATCTCAACAGAACAAACCACCCCTTCAGTCCATGACCCCTCCTGCTCCAACCCAAGCTCAGGGAGACCCCACCAGGAAATCACAGTCCTGGGTCAGAAGGTTGGTACTCAGATACCACCTAAACTTCTCACCCACCCCTGTTCCCAACTCTATAAACTTATCCTGTGGCTCATTACTGATAAATTGATGACATTCAGAGGCATCTGGGCATGTTAGATAAGTGGGCCCATGTGAAACTTGTGAGGTTCATCGAGGCTAAGTGTAATTTTCTGCACCTGGGTTGGGGTGGCCACAAGCACAAATAGAGGCTGGGTGGGGCCTGTTTTCAGAGCAGGCCTAAGGAGAAGGACTCGGGGAGAAGCTGGAGGTGAGTTGGCTCTTTGTGCTGGCACTTAGCAGCCCCTACTATCCTGGGGTGCCCCCACCCAGCCAGCAGCAGGCCCGGGGTGGGGGGAAATCCTGCCCCTCTGCTCCCAGGGCTTTGCAGAGACTCCCCCCTGCAGGGCTGGGCCCAGCTCTGGAGGCCTCAGCACAGCAGAGACAGGGAGCTGCTGGAACAGGGCCAGGGGAGCCCCAGCAATGCTGGGAGGGCTGGAACCCTTTACTGGGACAGACTGGGAGAGCTGGGAAGTGGGGGGTGTTCAGCCTGCAGAGGAGAAGCTCCAGGGAGACCTTCTGGGGCCTTGCAGGACTCCAAGGGGCCTGGCACAGAGATGGGGACAGAGTTTGGAGCAGGGGCCTTTAGGGACAGGACAAGGGGGGATGTTTTAAATTACAAGAGGGAGACTGAGACTGGAGAGAAGGAGAAATTGTTGGTGCTGAGGGTGGCAGAGGCTGTGCCAGGGTGCCCAGAGAGGTGGTGGCTGCCCCATCCCTGGCACCATCCCAGGGAAGGTTGGGGGGATTCTGAGCAGCCTGCTCTGGGTGCAGATCCCTGCTCCCTGCAGGGAGGTTTCACTGAATGATCTTTCAAGGTCCTTTCCAATCCAAACCATTTGATGCTTATGTGATTCATTGAAAGTGAGCTGAAATCCAAAACCAGCACCCAGTGTGAATGTACAAAATAAGTTGAATTCAGCTGCCTGAGCTTACCTATGCCACTCAGACTACTACTGCCTCAGGTTCAGTGCCATCTTGCCCACCTCATGAAGGCATCTTGGACACAATATATCCCAAGAGGCTCTGGACTTCATGCCTCTGCAGCTAAACCCAAGTCAGTAAACAGGAAAGCTGGAGTGCTTGAGGGCATCAGGAGTCTCTACAAGAGTTAAAAGGATTCCTAAGTGCTTTGAATTTTTCCTTCCACCCTAGGAAGAAGGAGGTGTCCTACCAGCTCTGCTGCTGGAGTCAGAAAGCCTATGGAAGTAAATGCAGATTGTATCCACAAGAACAAGAGAATAAAGTGATATATTACTTCATGAGCTCATAACTACATACAGGTAAGTGATGCTGCAGATTAATAATCCTTCCTACCATGATGTCTTTTTGCTTTTCTGAGGAAAGTGAGATGTAGACATGCTGTTCCTGGCACCACTTCCTCAGCTTTTATAAACAGAGCTTCAGCAGGAGTGGGTAGAGCAGAAGGAGCCCACTAAGGCATGACTTTTAGGTTGCAATTTTCCTTTCAAACCACTGCTAAACCCCTGTCATGGTGTGATTTGGGTTTGGCATGAAAGTAGTTTAATTTGGTATCACTCAACTGTAGTCCAAAGAAACAGGTTTCCTTTATACCCACCAACAAATCTGGCCTTACATATGCAGTTGGCACTGTGGCTGATCTTGGCCCTCAGAGGGTCTTCACCATCACCAGCAAGAGTGTTGAGCCCCAGCAAAAATTCCTAACTTGTATAATCACTTACACTTTGTCTATCTGAAACCTCCCCCCTCCCCTGGAGTTTTATTTGAATGTCACATTCCTTTCTCCTGCTCCTTAAAAAAAAAAAAAAAAATTAAAAAAAGAAGATTCTTTAGGACTCTGACCTGCACACGGGTGGTGTTACCCTCCTGGTAGCAGGAGGTTTATCTGTTTGCATGGGCCAGCATCCAAGTGACTGACAGTGTAAAACCATGCACACTTTTTGGTGGACAGCCTTGCAGAAGAAATGAGAGGGTACATTTATTAAGCTCTTGGTGGCTTATGAGGACAGCTTTTTCCAGAGCACTGCTTGCCAGTGCTAACAGCCAAGGGTGAGACTCAGTCTGCACGAGCCAGTTGCTTTCAAAGCTGCTCTTTTGCATTTTTGTTGTCTTGTTCAACATATTCATCAATCCCTGGTTGAAGTGATGAAGTGGACCCTTGACCAGTTTGATAAGGATATCAAGGTTTTCAGATCACAGAATCATTTAGCTTGGAAAAGGCCTTTAAGATCACTAAGTCCATCCATAAACTTGACACTGCCATGTGGGACCAAAGCCCCAGGAGAATGACAGAGCCCAGCTGGAGTCAAGGTGCCTGTTTTCCTGCAGGCAGATCTTCCTGTCCAGGGTCTTTCCTGGGAGATCCTTCTAAGTGATACATGATGGGACCACCCCGCTAACCTTTCACCAGTGACAGGTAGCCATGTGTAGCCACCACAGAGCTGAGGTGATGATTTGGAGGTGAAAGGCTGTATGTCACTTTATCAACCCCTAGAGTCATTCCATCTTCTGTCTGCATTTTGATGTGAGTCTGCTTGGACAAAATGGGACATTTAATTTATTTTTTTTTTTTTGAGAACTGCCAGAACTCTGATTTTCAAATGAAAGAGGGGGCAAAAAAAATAGAAGCAAGTTCTGGATATTCAAATGCTTTATTTTTGGAGTCAAGAGAAAAATGTTTGTGTTCTTTTTTCTTTTTTTTTTAAAAAAAAAAAACAAAAATAGATACTGAAAAAAAAACCCAACAAGAACAGGGGGATGGAACTGTTGGTTTGTTTCTGCCAAAAAAATGTAATTCATTTCTCCTTCATTGTTTCCAGTGTCCTTTGCCATTTCAAGAGGTTCTCACACCCACACAGGAGTCTCTTATAGAGTCAGGCAGCAGACTCTTTCTGCGTGACCCTTCAGCCATTGTTGATTTATGAATTATTATTATTAATAGCATGCAGAAAAATTCCAAAACTTCAGGACTTTCCCTTCTTGCTCGTTCAGTACAAATCCAAGAGTCTCCACGGAGCTTCCCTCATGTGTTGCGAGAAGTCCAAGACCTTTTCCATCCTTAATAAGGAGAGTGGATTTAGGGAGGAATGACAAAGTGTGTGCCTCTCGTTATCCCTGTTTGTTCTTGATTTATAAGCTGCTGTTCCCATGTGCAGAGCTCTTGAAAGAGGATCAGATCAAAAGACCAGTGGTCACCTATCATTCTGAGGTGATCAAGCAGTCTAGACTTCAATCCACTTCTGGATGACAAACAGGGGCAGGTTCAAGACTTGAGCAGATCTTGAATTTCTGATAGCCCAAACAGAGGCATCCTGCTTTACTCAGCTCATGCCAGACCCAAGTCTGGATCACCTCTCTCAGCTCGCTCCGAATAAGCAGTTCCCTTGAAAGATAAACAGTCTGAACTTGCAAAAGAGTGTCCTCAAGCTGGCGTGGTAAGAGGATGAGCATTGTCAGCCAAACAAACATCTCTTGATGAAAGTAGCAGGTGTCCTGCACAACCATGAAAAATCTGGATGGAAAAACACAGAGGAATTGTTAGCAGAATGTAGAGAGCTAGAAGTGATGGCCACGTCTATGGTCTTGTTTAAATTAGCAGTTGGGGAAGGGAGTGTCTGGATGGAGAACGTGTGCTCTTGGATAAATAAGGAATAGCTCATATCACACACAAATATGAAAGTGCAGTGAGTTTAAAAGCTTGGCAATATGCAAAAGTGATGTTTTCCCTGGATGTGGCACTAGCCAGGTCTGGGTGTCAGTCAAGGGGAGGATGAGCCACAGGTTATAATGAGAAGAGCAGGAGGAAAAGCTGCAAGAGGGAGAGAAACTGGGGAGTCAGGAGATAACAGGAGCAGTTTGGATCACCAGGGTGGGTGAATTTGTCTGTGGAGTTATCTTGGCATGTGTGAGGCTTTTGTAAGTGCACCTGCAGCTGTAGATGTCAATATCTGTATATAAACACACATGCATATTTGTGTGTATGTATATATACACATATATTTGTGTATGTCTGGGTCTGAGCAGCCTGAGAGGGGAGCTGAGCAATGCTGAGCAAGAGATAAAGGGACCCTGGGGGCAAGAGGATGGGGCCAGACTCTGGGCAGTGGAGCCAGGGCCAGGACAAGGGGCACCAACTAGAACCCAGGAGGTTCCATGTGAGCAGGAGGAGCAAGTTCTTTGTTGTGAGGGTGTCAGAGCCTGTGCCAGGCTGCCCAGAGAGGTTGTGGAATCTCCTGCTCTGGAAAGATTCCAATCCTGTCTGGACACTGCACTGCTGGGCCCCCTGCTCTGGGTGACCCTGCTGGAGCTGAGGGGTTAGATAAGATGAACCCCTGGGGTCCCTTCCAAGACTACAGGAGCATCAAGGTGCTTTTTTTTTATTTCTGAAAATACTCAAAGTGTTATTGAATTGCAGGGGCAATGTCACAGTTTTTTTGTCAGCCTGGTTTAGGATGTGAATTTAAGGGGTGACAGCATGACAAGCACAGTGATCAGACAACAATCATGGGCTTTTATCAGTTTTATAGAGCGACCTGAGGGTCTCACCATGAGATTTACAGAGTAATAACCTCCCCTTTATGATGAGCTCTAGTTATGACCTTAATTCCTTCACTCTTTTGTGCCAACACTGGTTTATCATCACTTCTGTTCTGAGTCATTTCTCCTGCTTCTGATTCTTTCTGACATCTACTTTATTGCTCTGTGGTTCTCTTGCTCCAGCCTCCTCTGCTCTCCCTGAGGTTCCCTATGGACACCAGCACTTCCTACCCCTGGTCAGTTTTTATCTGATGGCCACACTGGGGATGTCTTCCAGACTGAAGACAGGTTGCCAAGGAATGGATTTCCATTTTTTCCTGGTGATGGTTTTTTTCCACTGAAAGTGCAAGTCCCCTGTAAAAATTTAAAAGACATCTGTTCCCAAGGGTATTAATTTCCCATGTGATGCTCTGCAAATTCTTCTGCTCTCTTAACTTACCAATGAGATCAAATCTAAGCTGGATGCTCTTCCTCATGAATATCTGATGCTCTTGCAATGAAGTCTCCCCAGAGCCTTCTCTTCTCCAGGTTGAACACCCCCAGCTCTCCCAGCAGAGGGGTTCCAGCCCTCCCAGCATTGCTGGGGCTCCTCTGGCCCTGCTCCAACAGGTCCCTGTGACTTTTTGATTGGGTATTTGTATTTCACGAGTGCTTCTTTTGGGCGAGAAGTTGCAAACTTCACATAAGCAGTTGGCTTTTGACAGATTATCAATCCAGCCTGGTCAATCCTCCATCCCTCCAGCAGATCAACACCCCTGCCCAACTTGGAGTCATGAGCAAACTGAGGGTGCCTCCATTCCATCACCCAGACTATTGATAAAGATATCATGGAGAACAGGCCACATTGACACCCATCTCCCTCTTGTTTCTCCCTCTCTCCTGCTTTTCCCCCTTCTCCCACCCCCCCAGCTGGCACACCACGGTGTCACCAGCCGGGTCGCCTCCCCCCCGGCACAGATGCCAGCGCTGAGCGCCCGGGAGACAGCTGCTTGGCCTCTCCTCCCTGTCCTCCCCCCTCTTCCAACCTCCCTGGCTGCCCTTCCCGTCCCCTCGCCAGCCTGGCCGCCAGCCTCTCCCTCTGGGCCACCCCAAGGCCGTGGTGGCCGAAGCCAAGGCTCAGAAGAGCCTCTTTATCCCGAGCCTTTGCAAGCGCGGCCGCGTAGCAGCATTCCCCCACCTCTCCTGTCCCATCCTGCTCCCAGCCAAGTGGGATGATGATGACACAGTAGGGCTCGGGTAGGTTTTTTGCTCTGTCTTGTCCCGCAGCCAACCTCTTTGACCTCTGGATGAACCCAGTAAAAGAGAGTGTCTTTGGAGAGCGCTCTTGCCAGTTTTACATCTGCGACCATTGCAATTTAAATTCCCTTTCTGTTTGGGAGAGGAAATGAGAGAGGAGCAAGGAAGAGTGATAGTTAAAATTAAAAAAAAAAAAAAAAAGACAAATGGAGCTGGATGGGAAGAAACCAAAACCAAGGAGAACTGAGGCAAATCCTGTGGTTGGAAAGAACTCAGCAAAAAGTGGAATAAGACAAAGTTTCATAATATATTAATGTCTTTCTTCTAAGAAAACAGTGGAAAAAAATAACAGGGTCTTATCTTAGGGCCACAAAGATGCCAAGGGGCCTGGAGTGTCTCTGGAGCAGAACAGCCTGAGAGGGGAGCTGAGCAATGCTGAGCAAGAGCTAAAGGGCCCTGGGGGGCAAGAGGATGGGGCCAGACTCT
>JANHGL010005003.1:0-19684 GCA_024611195.1 Ceyx melanurus | reverse complement strand
TAAAATAAAATAAAATAAAATAAAATAAAATAAAATAAAATAAAATAAAATAAAATAAAATAAAAATAAAAATAAAAATAAAAATAAAATCCCCTCATTCAGTTTAATAATGAGAGGACACTTGTGTGGCCACCCCTATTAATTCCAGGCCAGCTCTCCAGCACCTTGAACTGCTGCTAACTCCACACTGAAGGTCCCTGGACTCAGCTCCACGCACACAGCACTGCTATGGCTGTGAGAGATCCTCCTGAGAAACCACCAGTGCAAAGGGAGCTTGAGGGACAAATTCCCATAAAGCTGACAGCAGTAAATCATCTGACAGCAGTAAATCAAAGGGCTGCTCTCAAGACAGCCAATGGTCTTACAGAATCAGAGGCATGTCTAGGTTGGAAAAGACCTGAATGAGCATCTAGTCCCATCATCACCCCTTAAACCACATCCCTCAGCACCCCATCTAAGCATCTCTTAAACACCTCCAAGGATAGGGACTCCCCTACTGCCCTGGGCACCCCATTCCAACACCTGATACCCACTCAGCAAAGAAATTCTTCCTGATGCCCAAGCAAAGCCTCCCCTGGCAGTGTGAAGTCTCCCTGACTGGGGCTGAGCAGTCCTTCCCTCCCAGGCAGTGAGCAGGGGCACAGCTCAGGGAAATGGCCCAAAGGATGGATAATAATATTACAGATATATATTATATGAGGGAACTGAGCACTGCAGAGGCCACTCAAT
This sequence comes from Ceyx melanurus, assembly GCA_024611195.1. NCBI lineage: Eukaryota > Metazoa > Chordata > Aves > Coraciiformes > Alcedinidae > Ceyx > Ceyx melanurus. The sequence continues at coordinate 18,955 of JANHGL010005003.1, read as the reverse complement.
AAAGCTGAGCAGCTGCTGCTGTGGAAAGCCCAACACTGAGCAGGGAGTGAGACCCAGACCCTCCACTTCAGAGGACCAGGGGACCCAGCCTGATGTTATCAGGGGTGCCAGGCTTGCTCTCCGTTAGCAAATGACTTTAGGATTTGCATTCAGGCAACGTGAGTTGAAATACAAACTACTAACTTTTTCAGTTTAATACATAAGGTGATTTGCATAATTTGCTATTTGCATGGGGCTCCTATTTAATTTCTTTTTCCCCTGCCTTGTATGATCCAATGTACCCACTTCCAGATGAAATGCATTTCAAGTTTAGAGGATTAACCTGCCTGCAAGAAGTGAGGATGCTGACTGCTTGTTATCTACAAAATACAACTCCAGGATCCCTGTGAGCTGGAGGAATCTTGTCTGTCTCCATTCCTGGTCACAGGAAACTGCATCACCACCACTCCCAGAGGTTTGAGAAAGAATTCTCATAAGACACCTGCCCAGGACCCCCTTTTCTCCCCCTGCTTGGTGCACACGGAGATGGGGATGCTGTAGCTCACAGAAAGCTCGTGTACATCCACCCAGAGATCCCCGGCTTGGTGTCCAAGGCTCCCAGTTCCCACAGGGGTGCAGCATTGCACCTTCTGCCCAGGGGAACAGAGCTGACTTGTCTCTGAACGTTTCAGCTCCCTCTCTCTCGAGCATAAACGGGAGTCAAAGCTGCATCTGAAGGAGAGCAGCCATCAGGAAAGGGGCAGCTTTGTGGCAGCTCTGAACGACACAGGGCTTGGGAGCAACGTGAGCTAAGTGTCTGGGTTGGTAACCAAGATAACTCCAGTTCTGTAGGGTATGGAAGAGATGTGTCATCCCTGCCTGCCTCAGTTTCCCCACATCAAGTACTAGGATGGTAGTACCAGCTGATAGTGCAAGAACAGAGGTTAATTGCCAAGATTAATTAATAATAGCATGCAAAATGCTTTGGGCTGAGCTCCTCAGATGGCAGATTCATACCCAGTGCCCTGCTCCAGCACTGGCCATCTCCACCCCCATCTCACCCAATCCACAGATCCACCACCAGCACAACCCATCAAACATTCCACTGAAGGAGGGGGAGCCCCTCAAAGACCTTAGTGCTGCCAGGTCAGGGAGGTGCCCCCACCACCCTCCAACAGCCCACGTGGGTTTTCCACCCCTGCCACCTGAATGATGGTGATGAGATGACTCTTTGTCTAACAGGAATTCATATTTAAGGCTTCTCCACACCTGCCAGGCTGGCCAGCCTGCCTCCTTCGTGGGCAGAAAAGCCTGCATTGATCTGTGGCTAAAAATAGACCTCCAAGGTTCAGAGGCAGCGCCACCAGCTCCCCCAGCGAGGCTGAGAAAGGTTTCTTGCATCTGTTGCCTGGCAGAGGCCCAAAGTATTTTTCTGGTACAAGGGGCTTTTTTCATGCATCACCAAAGAACAGAGCTGCTATTTTTAGCTCTAATAAGCATATTTAATTTCCTACTGCCTCATTTTGGCTGTTTTGTGCAGCTCTCATTGCTCAGTCTCCCTGGGGAGCAGGTGAGGACCAGCTCCGTGCCACTGGCCGGGCTGGTTTGTGTCCCTCGAGCATCTCCTCTGAGGCTGCTCCTCTTGGCACCACCAAACCCTGGGATTCAATAAAGAACCATGTGCCAGGGCCACCCCGGCTGTAACCCGAGGCTCCCACTTCAGGGGGGACTGAAGGATCCTCTGGTCAAGGACACCCCCCCATCCCTGAGCCTCCATTACTATCTGGGACAGCAGAACTCTCCCATTGCACAGATAATTAATCAACAAAACATCAAAGGTCGCTCATTTAAGGGTATAAAATGCAGAATAAGGCAGTTTGAAGTAATTCCCAATTAAAAAAGGAAGAGCAGGAATGGTGGAGCCATTTCCCACTGGAAAAGCCACAGTGCAGGGAGAGCGGGGCCAGCACTGCCTGGCCTGGGCTCAGCTCCTGAACACCACCCAGCAGCTGGCCACTGGGAGGGTTTAACTGGGAGCACTGGGGACCCTCTGTGCTGGATGGCCTTGACCAGGCAGCTGTCCTACAAGCGGAGCAACTGGTTCAGTGCCAAAGCCCTGCTGTGGAGTCGGGCACGTGTTCTTCAGACAGGCTGAGCTGGACAATTTTCATTATTGAACCAATTCCAATTCTCTGCTAATTCACTTCCATCCTGAGAGCAGCCACCGAATTCCAAAGCAGGGTCCTGAGCTTGACCCCACCACAAACACCCCCTCCTTTAGCAGGCAGGGGCCAGCAGAACCACCCTGCAGGGGTCACTGAGGGACCCTCCTTTGGCAGGTGACTTCAGGAGCATCCCAGCTCCTGACCTGCCTCTGCCCAGCTCCTGAGCATCCTCCTCAGACACAGGCTGCCCTCAAAGCAGGGTCCAAATTCACATTCCACCCACTACTGATTTTGGTTAGGAGGGAAGGGGACACAAACTCTTAGCAGTGCTTGATGTCAGAACTACCCCATCAGCACGTGGCAGCCCCACATAACTCACTGTCAAGTCCAGGCTGCAAATACAGATCTAACAACTAGACAAATAAAGAATATGGGCTGTTTATAGCTCAGTCCTTATCCTCCAGTAATCAATATGGCTCATTAGGTTTATGAGACAATCATGTCTTCTGCTACCTCGGCCCAGAACCTCTGAGTAATGGCTTGCTGATGCCAAGTAATTATAATGATGTCTTGCAAGTGAAGCAGAAGCAACCAAGTAAACTGATTTAAAGCAGTGTAATCGGGCTGAGTTTTCCTCGAGCTCCGAGTCCTTCCACTCTTTTACCTCTGACTTGATGAGCCCAAACCTGCACTTTGATACTCTTGTGGGTTTCCATGCTGGGGACCTGGGGAGTGTTCTGCTTTCAGATCCAGTCAATAGATCACTGGACACACATCTCTAGAGGAGGACACGGACTCCTTGGGAAGAAGCCATTCCTCTGCCCGTGGCTTGGCAATAAACGGGGGATGCTCTTGGGAGTCAGCAGAATGAGTAAAGTTACAGCAATTACAAGAGAAACACTATTAACCAGGGGTAGAGAAATGATGCAGTGAGTGAGAAAACTCCTCCAGACAGCAAACTGCTCCTGCAGAGCTGCTCCTCCAGCCTGTCCCCTCTGAGCTGTATCTGCACCCCAGCAGCAGGCAGAGGTGACAGTGCCCAGCCACAGCAGGGCTCTCTGCTTTGAAATGTATTGGCCCAGCCTTTGCTGCAGAGATGGCTCTGAGATACCCCCTAGCTTGGGAAGGCAGGGTCTGACCAGCACATTTTCTCTCATGACAGCTGAGTTGGGAGCAGCCATTGTACACGGGATTTGCAGACTTTCAGAAACCAGACACTGGAAAGATGTTTTCAACCCCTTTGAACCTCACTTCTCTTACACAAGCAGCTGCTCTGAGCCCTGCAGCATCTGCAGGAGTCACACTCTCCCAGCCCCTCCAACTCCCTTCTATCACCTCCTCCCTCTGTCACGATGCTCCAGCTCTCTCTCAGATGCTTGCCCGAGGAGTGTTGGTTTGATTTCATCATGAGCTGGATACTTGGCTAAATAGCCAAGGTTAATTCTTTTTCATCTCCTCAGAGCAAAGTGGCCAATCTATCCACTAAAAACATTTGGTCAGACACTCTTTTTGTCTCACCATTATTTCTCACATCCATCCCCCCCACTCCCAGTCCCCCTTGGCTGCTGCTGGGCTCGGCTCCCATCCCCCCCAGCACCTCTCCCACCACTTCAGAGACAGCAGCTCCTGTGGGCTGAGAGCCACAAGTGTTCTCTGGATTACTGCCTTGGCAGGGCTTAAATGTTTGCTGCAGACATAAGCCCTGTCATGGTTGATTTTATTTATTGTTGTGCAAGTGTATTCCCAAACAAAACAGAAAGTGAACAAATAAACTGGGTGACAGAGCTGTAAAGCCCATGACTGCTCATTCACTTGAAGGAAAGCCTGCCTCAACTAATTAACCTGTGCAAGCCTTGTGCTGCTCATAAACAAGCCATGAATTAATATTGTAGGTTTTTTCCCCAACATGCTCCACTAAATATTTATTGGGCAGCAAAACAGAAATCGCTCCCCTTTCCAGGTTAAGCACAACAACAGGAGGCTGAGATCTTTAAATGAGAATGAAAGAGCAGAAGAAGTTTCCCTGCTCCTGCTGCCTGTGCTGAGCTGGCTCCAGATCTCCTCAGCTGTCCAGTGTGAGGATGGATTTTGCCACTCAGCACTCTGGGAAGCTGATGGTTTGACTCTCTCCTGCACCCAGGAGCAGGTGAAACAGACCAGCCACGAGACAGGAGAGGGGCCTCTTGGAAAACCAACCCCCAGGGAAAGCCAGGAGGGGATGAGCAGCAGAGATATGGGGCTGCTGGCCCCCCAGACATGTGCAGATGGTGTTTTGAGACCAGCCCTGGGTATTTACTGGTCATACACACATAATGGGAGACTTCAGAAAAATAGAGAGGGGCAGAAACACAAATCAAGGAGTAACATTTTTGAAGGAGAAATTACAAATTGCAATTTAATCACATAATCACTTTGACACTCTCAAGCAAGCTAATTTCTTCCCTTGCCTCATTTCACCCACTTGGCAAGATGAATCTTAATGAATAATGTCCTATGAATATTTAATTTTTTGATCAATCCGAATTTTTTTTTCTCCCCTCATATCCCTACCTGCTGGATGGATAAATTGGTTTTCTCCCCTTTTCCTCTTGCAAACATACAGAGGACAACAGCTTCTTCTTGGTCTTCCATCCTCCACTGTTCTAATTATTTCTTTTACCCCTTTTTCCTCCTGTTTTGGCCAAGGCAGTGGTCATCAATCACCTCTCCTGTCCTCGGGCAGCTCCCTGGAGCAAGAAGCCCCTCACCAGGGCACTGGGGCCAACACCACCAACTTATTTCACCCCCTAAGCCACCCACCAGCTCCAGGGAAGCTCCTTAAACCCTGGAAACTTTGCAGACGAGTCAATTGATTGCCAAGAATTGCAGATCTTTAATGTGAATTGATTATCTCTAATGGTTTTAAAGCAATTTAAATGTAACTGGATTGTTTGGGCAAGAATTTGGTGTCTAAGGAGAGGGCAATAGCCAGCCCCTGCTAATGAGCATTGACTGGCTGCACACAGACCATGGCTGCTCCTGGCTGCTGGGCCCTTGGGTCACCCAGCCTGAGCCATCACACCCCAGCCCACCACCTACCACTGCTGAGCTGGTGCTGGGGAGCTGGAGGGTCTCTGCCAGAGATGCTCTTTTAGGGATTATTGGACAGGTCTTGCCTCAGACCACCTCTCAGGGCAGGATAAACAATTCACCCTCATCCCTGCCTATTTGATTTGCAGTTTTTCTTTGTCTCTCCAGGCTGTTGAATCAATTGCTGACTAAAATGACTGAATTAGAAAAATCTTTTCAGAGTTCTTACTGGTTTCAAGCTGGATATCAGGGACCTCGCTTGTACCTTCTCAGAACAATCCATCCACCCCACTGCTGCTCCTAACGAGCTGCAGTGAATGACCTGGCTGTGCTGGGGCTCTAAGCTGGCCTGAAGATGGTTTGCAGGGGCTGGGATGCTCTGCTGGATCCGTGCTGTGTGTGGCAGGATGAGATGGAGCAAGAAATCCCCAGAACCCAGAAGTACATAAGCACCAGGAGTTCAAGAGCCATCAAAAAACCATTCCCAGGGGATGGGTGATGCTTGGGGGGGTTATTGCAGCCTCCCCTGCTCTCCACTGAGCTGGAGAGAGACTCCCAGGGGCACAGCACTGCAGGAGCATCACAACTGAGGGGCTAATGGCTTTGGTCACTTGTTTTATTGAGCTCTCCAGTGTAGCTGAAGGAATTCTAGGAGCTTTTGGCCTCCTCTCTCTGGTGTGTCAGGAGTGATAATGTGCCTTTGGCCAGAAATTCACATTTATAGCCCCCCAGGAAGGCTCCCACTGGCTCTGAAATGCAGTTTTGTAACCCTGGTCCTGGTTAAACTCAGCGTCCCCTGTTCCTCTCACCATTCCCTAGCAGAGGTGGTTACTGCTGAGTGCAATTTGTGCTTTCTATCAATTATTCAGAAGAAATCTCAAATTACAATTTATGGATGTACTGCAAAAGATAAATATGAAATTTAAGGCTTGGTTTGATTGAAAAGTAAACAAGGTGCCAGCCTCCCATGGCAGAGGGGTGTTAAGTCCTGCATTAGTGGAGGTGAGACCTCAGCCCATCCTGACCCACTTCTCCCAGTCCCTCTTTGCCACTGGACTTGACCATCCATCTCCATCTCACAGGACTCCAGTCCATCACCTCTTAAATAGCTCACTAAGCCAGAGCTACACAGGCTTCCCCACCTTTGAATGAAATCCCAGAGCTATTTATACATAACCTTGATGCCCCAGCTCCCTGCTGGCTTTACCCATGACCTTGAATCCCTTCCCCATCATCCCCCTTCCCCAAATACCAACCCTCACCTCAGAGAGGGGTGCATTGATCTGCAACAGGAGGCTCAGCACTTCCCACAGCCTTCCACACTAACTGCCACAAACCAGTAAAACCAGTCCCAGCCTTTGGGGAGGATGAGGATCCATCACTGGGGGTCCCCTGCAGATCTGCATTCTTAAGAGCTGCTCAATCCTTCTGCAAAGGGCAAAGCACCCGAGAGCAGCAGCCAGGGCTGGAAGAGCCCTCTGACCCCCAGTGCCCTGCACCCTGCCCGTGCTCCAGCCCAGAAAGCTCACCAGGAACCCTGCTCAGTCTAACACCAGGAAAGCTTCACTCACATTCATCGCCCAATATTCCAACCTGCCAGCTGCTTGAGCAGGGGAGAGACTTTCAGGGTGGTTGGCACTGCCTGTTTGTTTAATCTGATTGTTCAAACTGACAGTCAAATGGCTGGACATACAGCTGAAATGGCTCCATGAGGGGAGGGGAAGGAAGGCTCAGCATTGGCACCAAGGCTTTCCCAGCACAAAAGCCTGAGCACTGGCACCAAGGCTCTCCCATCTTAAAATCCTGAGCACTGGGAATGTTGGACAGAGATGTCTTGGGAAGCTGCACAGCCCTTGAAATGCTGGGACCTGTTCCTACCTCTGCCCCACATTCCCCCTGGGCTTTTGGGAGTCATCAGCCAGGAGCCCCCTTCCCTCCTGTGCAATGGGGTTTCTTGGAGCCTGTCCTTGTCCTGAAGATCATGCAAATTGGCTCTGTGCCCACAGCAGCCCTGAGAGGAGCTGCTGATCCAGCCCCAGCTTCCAGGCTGTGCCCTACACCAGCAGCTAATGCTCGCAGCAGGCAGATGTTCCAACACTCCCCATTTTTTGTTTCAGAACTAGGCATCCATTTAAGCAGGTCCTAATTCACCCCAAATTAGAAGCAGCCAGGCTATTGGCTTCCCACATTCATCACCTCTCTGGTAGCACCTCCAGGCAGCTCATCAGAATTTCTCCAAAGAGCAGAGAGAAGTGAGTGACAGTTAATAAACGGAGTTTTCAGTCCCTTTAAGATGATCAAAGGGAGAGACAAGAGCATTTCATCTCTCTCAGATGTACCTCAGCACAGTTTGTCTCCGATGAGGAAGATCCTGAAGCTGCCTTCTGGAGTGGGCAGATTGCATGGAGAAGGCAGCGTGAGCTGTGGAGATGGGAGCACTGTGTGTGCTGGGAGCAGGGACTGGGGCTCTGTGCATCTGGGGATGGCTGCTGCAGTTTTGGGGCTCATGCTGCAGCTGAGGGAGCAGTGGAACTGCCTGGGAGTGTGGTCAGCCAAAGCTCCTCACCTCCTGGCTTCCAACTGCTGCTGTCAGTTCAGTGACCCTGCCCTGTCAGCACACGAAAACCAATCCAAGAGAAAAGTGTTTTAAACAACTTGTGACACGGAGCTTTCTGAGGCTGCTGTCGTGTCCCATCACTCTGCATCACTGGGAATGAAGGTGACACAGTCCCTGGTGGCTCAGCCCCTCGGACAGCGGGTGCTGCCCCGGGCAGTCAGGGAAGTGCCCGTCTGCAGACGCTGCCCCTCGGCAGGGCAGGGAAGCTGCAGGCTCTGCTCCTCCTGCACGGCACATTTTCCAGGTGTAGAGGCAGCCAGAGCGAGTCTGAACTTAGCACAGATCTTGTTTGCAATAAACCTGCCCTGAACTTTGAAAGGCAAGAACACTCCTCCAGTGCCCAGACCCGAACCCCATCAGACTATCAACCGGGTGATTCCACTTTCTCTACACTAGGAACTGTAAATGCCACAGAGAAGCCTTTAGAAAATCGCTGTGCTGGAGAGCAGAAGAGCTCAAACAGGCATTTCACAGTCAGGAAAGGAGCACTTGACCAGGAATGAGCAGAGCTCAGGAGTGAATGAGGACAAAGCAGTGCAGGAACAGGAGTGAAGGAATGAAGACAGAGGAAAAGAGATGTCCATGCAAGGAAGGGCAAGATTTCAATCCCAGTACAATCAGACGTGCCATTCCTTCTGGAAATGAACACACCAATACTGCAGCTCAGGCACAATCTACAGCAAGTTTAGCCAAAGATCCCTAAACTTGGCAACAGAAGCCTTATTATAAATGATTCACTTCAAACAACTCTAATATTAAAGAGGAGAAGAAGAGACACTGCCCTGGCATCATTTCCAATTCTCAGACATTCTGTAGTCACCTGGAGCTGGTTTCTGTGTCACTTCCCCAGGCTGCTCCATCTCCCCCAGAGGCACTGCCCATGGCTGCCACAACTACACCCTCCACCACTCATCTTGGGGACGGAAATCCCCTTTTTTGATCCATAAAGGGTTCTGTGCCTGAGGCCACCTTGGGACCCCATCACCAGCATCTGCTGAGCAGCCAGTGAAACCCTTCCTCTGCCCACAGCATCTCTGGAGCTGGCTGTCAGCCTCCCCTCCTCCTCCTCCTCCTCCTCCTCCAATTATCCTCACAGTTCATATCTCTGAGCTCTTCCCAGTGACCTCTGCCTCTCAGCATCTATCTTTCTCCAGAGCTTATGCTAACATTAAGTTAGTTTTGCACAGGCTTCGGGAGGGAGAAATACTTCCCATCTATGAAAATTTCAGCACAAATTTATCTGAGTGTTATTTGAAAGCCTCAGCAGCATCATTTCTGTGCTGCTGCTGCACAGAACTGCCTCTCTCTAAAGCCATCTTCACTTTGGCACCTCTGCTGTGGGGCTCCTTCCACGGCCAGTTACACCCCAGCTAAAGCATTTTTTTTCATCTGCAGGGGCAGGGGAGCTGCTTCTCGGGGGTACCGAGCACTTTGTTATGGGGAGTCTGTGTTAAACTGCAGCCTCACGCTGCACAGAGGCTCAATCTTACCACAGGGATTTTAATTTGGGATTAACTGATCGGGAAATTAGATCACTCCTTACATCAATCATCTCACACTCCCCGTTACTTCATGCTCCAAATAACTTGGCTGCAGTAGGATGCCAAGAGCTGGGCACCAGGAGTCAGGATGCTGCTGAGAGGGGCAGGGATGCTGGCAGCAGATAACCTGAAACCCAAAGACTCCTCCTCCAGTGCTTCCCTCCAACACCACCCGGGGTTTTTAAGTTATCTCAGTGTCTGAGTCTTGCCTGTAACTCTCACACAACTGCTCAGCTGCTCGGTCTTTGCACTTTAAATAGGAACCACTTGTATTTGCCAACACCTGCCTGTTCTCTTGGGGATGAGCCTACCCCTTAGGATTACATTTTCTTACTTATGCAAGAAAATTTTACTCTGAAGAGTCATTCCTTGAGATTCAGTGAAGGTACCACAAGTGCAACCACTTGCAAATGATCCCCACTTGGAAAATAATCTCCATTTCCACGATTGCTGCTGCCAGCAAAGAGCTCACTGGTCTCTTGCTAGCCCAGAGATCCAAAGGAGGGGTAGAAACAGGTAAAACAATTTTCTAAGAGTGAAGAGTCACAAAAAAAAGTTTTTCATACTATCAGTACAGTTAAAGATTCAACTTAAATATTTCTTTTAAAGCTTTTCATTGCAGAACTTACTTTTGCAGTCTCATTCAGCTGAGTGGCAGAGAGCTCCACCAGCCCAGCCACTCCCCGAGGCTCCAGCAACCAGCCCAGCTCACCAGGTGCTGCTGTGGGCAGCAGATTTATTGACTCTCCCTCAGCTTTGGCAGCTGGTTTAAATCAAAACCCATTAACAATGGTGCTCAACGTTCTGCCATTGTTTGGTGTGTGGGTATTTTACCTGGCAGAAGCTGATTTACAGAGAGAGTCAGACTGATTGGCAGGCAGGTGTGGCTGTTCTGTTCCATACAGATGCTATTTGTAAGCAGGAATTTGTCTGGGCTGCAGCTACTTCCAAAAGAAATCCATGTGAATGATATGTATGCTACCAGCAGTACATGGGAATCCCTTGTCCAAGGTCAAAATCAATTCATTATACTGTTCAAACAAATAAATTTGTATATATATAAATATTTGTGGATATATCCCTGAACTCACAGGCATGTGCACACACAGACACACCCACCCAGACACCCTGGCTCATAAATTCTTTTTACTTTCATTTCTAGGGCAACACTTCATAGAAAGAAGATGCAACATCATAGAAGGCCAAGCTAAGCACGATAGAGCTGAGGTCCCAGAAAGCCAATTACACTGTAGGAGAGGGTGATGATAACTAATGAGGTTTGCATGGACATAACTGATCTCCTGCTAGAAAGGATCACCCAGCCTGTGCTGGGGACAGTGCTGCAGGGAAAGGTAAAGGCAGAGGCTCAGAATCCAGCAGACGTGGGTCTCATAATGAGCTTTTCTTTGCCCCTTGGTAGGAGAGGCCGAAGTGATGGGGATCTGGCTTCATTCTGGCAAAGGCCATTCATTGAAAATTAATGACAGCTTGGGTTTTCAATTAAATTTTCATCCAAAGGCTGGGACTGGTGCAAATCAGCACAGTTCCACTCGTGTCAGTGATTTATGGGAGCTGAGGCTTTGGCCGGACACGGCGAGCGAAGGCGTTGCCAAAATCCACTGCCAGAGATGCTGAGATGGGTTTCAGCTCTGGAAGGGGCAGATGGGCATGAAATGAGTGTGAGTCAGGCATTCCTCAGAACACCACGAGGTGCCTGCCTCAGCCTTCTGATCTTTCAAAAAACTGGCCCCAAGTAATACTTGTCCATCAAGAAAACAACTCCCAGATCAGCTTTTCTTTTGCAGGCAGGACGTGTTCAGGTTCCACCTGAAGAGCTCTGTAATCTGAGGGTCTCTGCTTGAGCCATCCCTCGTGTGGCTGAGGGACAGTGGCATCTTCAGCTGGGCACAAATGCCTGCCCACCAGTCTACACAGCCCCAGCTCCTGCAGTCAGCCCTGCCTGTGCCCAGTTGTGGCAGGATGGGACCCATGACCCATCTTTTTGGCCAAGATCCCTTGGAGGTCAGAGGCAGGATGGGATCTCTGGCTTTCAGCATTCTGTGTCACTGCAGAAATCACCTTTCAGAGTGTGTCTAACTGCTCACTCACCTTCGATTCTGCAGAGCCAGTTGTGTGGGATCTCGACGGCTTTGCTGCAGCCCCACTCCCATTCTTCCATCTTTTGATTATTTTGGCATTAGCCTTTTGCAACCTACACGGGCACTGGGCTAAAGTCAGGAGTCAGGCTTCTTAATGTTTGCAAAGCACTTCTCCCCCTTTGGCCAGAGTATAAAATAATGAGCTGTTGAGAGACATGATATATAATTAATAAGCCGTTACTGATGTATTTTGGGTAAATAATGCATTTTAATTAACACATTAATAGTAATTGTAGAGGAGCCAAATGACCGGGGCGCTGGCGAGGGTGCTGGGGGAGGGCACCCTGCACCCCTCTGCTGTGCCACCCCGGGGCTCCTGCAGCCCCACAGCTGCCTGGTGGGTGCCATGAGCTGGAGAACATTTCTCCGTGCCCACGGTGCCCAGCTCTTGTGCAAGGTTGGTGCTGCCTGGGGCTCAGTGCCCAGCTTGGTGTCACCAGCTCTGTGCTCAAGGACCTCTCTGCTGCCAAGCTGGCAGCTCCTGCTCACCTGCCACGTCTGCTGGGTGCTGCCTTTCACACCAGCACCCAGTGCCACCCAGTGCCACCAGAAACATGGGTCCCTTTGCATTAAAAAGCATCACTTTGCAAAGCCAGAGCACGGCTGGGCTGGGGCATGGCTTCAGTCGAGGGCTTTGCTAGAAAGTCATGAGGCTCCTTTACATCCCATTGAATAAATCCGTGGCAGGAAATTTAATCAGTTAGGAAGTTTTACACTCTTTTTCTTTTTTATATTTAATGCAGTAATTTCTCAATATGCCTTCCTCAAGAGGTTTTTTTTCTCCTCGCTGACTGGACTGAATCATTACTCCTGATGTACCACCAGTCTTGTTCTGAATAATTTTAGAAGGAAAAAAAAAAGAGTGAGATTTCTTCTTGGGACTTTTCTGTTTATAAATTTCACATACATTTCCAATACAAAAGCAGCAAAAGGCATTTAGCTGAGTCTTTTCAAAAAGAGGAACAGCTTGTGATCTACAGAGCAAAACCCATTGGGTTTAACAGGCTGAGAAGTTGGGAGAGAAGGAAGCAATTAAGGGGAAGGAGGGATCTGGGAATGAGGGTCACTCGAACTCAGCAGAAAACCAGCACAACGTTGAGTTCTCTCTTAAGCCATAAGGGCTTGGCCAGCCCAAGGACAGCGAGGCAAAGGCTCTCTTCACATGACTGCTTATGTTTCTTTTCTGGGAACAACATTGAGATTAATGACAGGAAACACTTGTGACTACAGCTCTAGACCTGCAGGTTCATGGTTTGCTGCCTTAGGCTGCAATAAGCTGGTTACAACCCAGTGGTGGCAAGTGGGCTGCACTAACCATGTAGAGAAAAGTTCAGGAGATGTGAATCACAGTCTTCCCACTCCCCAGGAGCAGCAGTGATGGGACAAATTCGACTCACACCCACAGACTCGATGTAATTAATTAAGCACCTTGAAACAAAACCCTGTGACAAGTCGCATTTTTCAGTCTCATTTACACTGTTTGGAGAAAACATCTTGTGAGTTCACCCCTAGTGATGCTCAGGAAGCCTCAGCCCGTGTGGCAGTGATGGATGGGTTCACAAGATCAGAGCAGGCAGTGCCAGCTTCTTCCAGCCAAGATGGAAGAAATCAGTTGGCCCCCTATTTTTCAGTGCTGTTTTCAGCTTTTTCTACAGCCCTTGCAACCAGCCAGGGGAGCAGGGAGGCTCCTCTCCCTTTCAGTCGTGCTCAGCCTCCTGGAAAGAAGATCCCTAAAGAAGGGTGAAATCAATCACAACTAAATTCACTGGCCCTTTATTAACAAGTGTATCAAATTTAAATAATTAGCATTTTTATGTCACATGCAGTACACAGGGACAGCAAAGGGATGGCAGGCCCCGAGCACAGCCATATGGTCCTCTGATTAAGAATGTCAAGCAGAAGCAGGCAGAGCATTCAAGGGAAAAAATATGCAGGTTGCAACAGCAGTGAGCTCCCCTGTGCCTTCAGCAGCATCCTCCCTGCCTCAGGGAGCTGCAGCCGTACCGGGGGGTGGGCTCAGGGGTTGCCTGACCTGCCAGAGCCCTGCAGGGATCCGGCATCTCCCCACAGGCAGCCTGTGTCCTCACTCGGTGCCTGCTCCTGGAATCAAGAGAGGCCTGCTCTGAGTTGCCTCTGACTCATGTCCCTGGACCTCAGTAATGAAGGTCACACAGAATCACAGAGCGTTAGGGATGGGAAAGGACCTGGAAAGATCATCGAGTCCAACCCCCCTCCAGAGCAGGGTCACCCAGAGCAGGTCACAGCTGAATCACTGTCTTCAACAAGTGATTGGGCTGGAAATATCAGTGGGAGCAGCCAGGGTCAGGTGCTGTCCTGGGCAGGAGGGACCCATGGTGGTGGCAGCCAGACCCATCCCCACGCCCGACTGGGTACTCACCTCTTGGCTGAAGCCAGGGCAGATGTGAAGGCACATGGGGAGATGGGGATTGACACTGACAGAGCCACTGTCCCTTTGGTTCCAAGGAAGGTCACCAGCAATGTATCTTTGGACACCATGGTGAAGCAAAGGGTGTCCAGGAGAGCATCCCTCACCTGCTACAGGACAGGGGTGCACAAATGACTTATGCTCACAGGCTGCAAAACTCTTGGCAGGGCATTTTCTGGTTGGGGAGAAAGCCCTGTCCTTGCTCCACCTTGGTGCTGGGGACAGACACTGCTTTGAGGGCTGGGCTTGGACCCAGCCACAGCTCCTGAGCTGCTCCTGAGCTGGCACAGCCAGATTTACCAAGGTGGGGGTTCCTGAGAAGGGGCTTTAGGTTTTTATTGCTCCCACATCTCTGAACAGGGCAGAAGAGAAAGCAAAGTGATTTTCCATCTGCCTGCAGAGGACCGTTCTGTTCTCAGTCACACGTAAAGCAGAGCCCGTTACAGACTCAATGACAGCGCTCTGCAAATGTTATATGGTTTTTAATTGGAAGGAATAATAGCTTACTGCTGTGTGCTTGGCAGGCCCCACTCTGCAGCTACTTGATCCTACCTCTTTGCTAAGACAGAAGGGAAAAAATTGCAATTCTGCATTGCAGGCAGGATTTATTTTAAGTGATTGAGCTGCTCAGCTGGCACAGAGGGTAACCCTCCACTTATCCCTGGGATGGCAGAGTGAGGGTCCTGCTGACACCTGCACCCAGAGCCTGCCCACACCCCATCCTTTGGGGGTCAGCACTCCTGAGCCCCTCTTTAAGCACAGGACCAAGTGCTTTAGGCTGTTTGGGACAAGCCCTGGGGCACATCCCAGTGCAGGGGGTGCTCTGGGGCTCAGACTATCCTTGGGTGGAAGTGCTGGAGCTGCTGAACTGGGAGCTCTGGTGCCTGTGCCAAGCTGCAGCCATCGCAGAGGGGGAAGCAACAAATCATGGAACGTTTTGGGTTGGAAGGGACCTTCAAAGGTCACCAAGTCCAACCCCAGGGGCTTACCAAGCTGGTGTGAGTGCCCCAGAGCAGCTCAGTTGCTCTCTCTGCACTGCACAGCTAACAAGGTGAGATTTTTGCTGCTTCACCTTGTGAAACAGATGAACAGAGAAGCCTGAACTCATCCAAAGAGACCCGATGAACATGGATGACACCAAACCACGTCCCCCTCCATTACTGCAGCCGAGCTGGCAGGTCGGGCTGCAGGGCTGAGCTGGGGCTTGGTCCCTCGCCAGGTTCTGCTGAAGTTAAATGAGGGGCCTGGGAACTCAAGGACATCAGGAAAATAATTTGAAATAGCTTTTAAAGAGATTAGTCAAATCGCATTAAACACCTTTGTAGACACTTTTGCTTAGAGTTAAGGTGGGCTAACTTGATTTTGTTTTCTTCAATTCCAAGTAACACCATCTGAATGGAAACTTAATTCAACCAAACTCCCTGAAACTTGCACCTTCGTTAGCTAAGTGAATTTCCCTGAGCATGCAGGGTCTGGGGGACCCCTCAGTTGCCTGTGTGGGCTGGGATCCCACACCCAAGCTGTCTCACCTGCACAGCCAGGTGTTCACGAGAAGAGCAGGGATGGCAGGTTCAAATGGTTCCCAACAGTCCCCTTGTTTGGAAGCTCTTTGGCAGAGGAGGAGATTTCAGCTGCTGCCTGCATGGCTCTCTGAGCTTTTCTGCCCACTTTAATTTGCCTTTGGGCACAAGTTTCTGCCACTGTGTTCAGCCACGTGGCCCTGTGGACTCAACAGCCTCCTCCTGGGCACAATTATTTGCTTGAGCCACAGCAGAACCTCGAGCAGAGACAAGCCTTCAATCATGGTGAATCAACCCTGCTCCATGTCTGTACTCCAGCCACTCCTGTTCACATCACCCCTGGGCTTTTCCTCCTCATTTCCAGCTTTGGCCAATGTCTGGGGCACGGCTTTTGCTCCAGCTGGGGCCAGGAGGGCAGGGGGTGGCTGCTGGTGCTTCCCGGGGAGCAGCTCGGTGCTGAGCCTGCCAGGATGGAGGTCAGGAGAGCATCTGGCTTTCAGGAGCTCAACTCAGGAATTTAATTGCTTTCTTCATTTGCGTGGGGGAAACAGAGGCCAAAGGAGCAGAGAAATCCCATCACTGCCGCCAAGGCACGCGGGCTAATTAGGGTAATGGTAATTAGGGTAATGTTGGCAAATCTCAGTGGATCTGTTTGCCCTGGCACCTCTGCAGTGCTCAGAGTCTCCGTGTCCTTCACCCTGGTGATGGGCAGAGCCAGGGATGGTGAAGGGATGGTGGAGACTCCCAACAACACTGAGAGCACGAGGCAAGTCCTGACCAGGGCTCATCCCTGGGTAGTCCATCCAGGCTGTGCCCTGCAGCCACCCTGTCACCCTCCAGGACACCCCAGAAGGAAGCGAGTCTCTGAGAATTCTGGTGTTGGCTGGAACTGATGTCAGCTGATGTCATTTTCAAGGACAGAGGAAAATAATTCCTGCCCAGCTTCCATGGCTGCACAGAGAGGTAAGGACAACTGTGCAGCTCTTACTCTCTTTTTTTTGGAAGAATTACAATGCAGCTCAAGTATTTTTAGTAAGACCTTAATTAAATAGTGAAAATATTTCAGGCTGGTGTTCATCAGCGAGTAAATTCAGAATACAGGACAAGAAAAGCAGTTGTGCGTTATTTTTCTAATTGTATTTGAACCTCTGTGGTACAGAGAGTGGAAAAAAACAGTAAATTATACAGAAAATGCATTCAAGAAGATTTTTAACGTTATTACAACCCTTCATTATAATGTATGATCCAGCATGTAAGTGAAAATCTCAGGACCCGCGGGTAACACATCGATTCTGGAGGACATTAAATTTTCTATTTGATACTTAAGCAAAATCTAATCTGACTTCTGATTTTGAAAAATATTTTAGGGTAATTAGACATGTTTGTGCTTTATTGATTCTTAAAATAAACATAAGCACGTGGGGAATTGCTACCGCTCTGAATTAAAGAAAACGAGACTCTTTGCTTTGCAAAACTTCCTGCAATTAAATCACCTTCTGCTAATGGAGCCCTCATTATTCTGGGTGGAAATGAACGCAGGAGAAAGCTAAGGGAGTTTCAAACAATAATGATCATAAAAGCGAAGCTTTAGGGTTTAAATGGAAGTTTGGTTTCTCATACTTCTGCTGATGGTTCCCACAGGCCTTTGGATAAATCTCTCGTCTGGAAGATAAAGCCCCAAACAGCCCCGGGGTGCAGGGAGGGGGGAGATAAAGCCCCAAACTCACCCTTTGCTGGCACCACTCGGCCCTGTTGCTGCTTCATTGTGTTAAGCAAGAGGATGAAGGGACGTGGGGTTTGCAGCAGCTGGGGAGGGCTGAGGGCATCGTGCCAGAGCAGCCTGGCACCAACGGGTCCTGCATCGCCTTGGGGTGGCCCTGCCCTGGTCCCACCCACCCAGGGGACTTGGTCACTGACCACCTCGGAGGGGTCGAGTCAGAGACAACATCCCCCTGCACAGAGCCTGGCTGCCATCCCAGTCCAGACCCTCCCTGGGGGGGTTTGCCAGGGGAGGGGGACACCCAGCACCTTCCCGTGGGGTTCCCAGTGAGCAACCAGTCACACCAGTCCAGCCTTGAGCCTCGGGGATATTTACTGCTCTAAGTTGCCATTTCCCGAAGCATTTTGGGTAACTGAGGTCAGTGTAAGAAGCTCAGGCAGAAAAAACCAACCCCTCTGCTGAGCTGCATCACCTGGCCCTGGATCCACAGCCCCACAGTGCCCACAGCCCCACAGTGCCCACAGCCCAGCATCTCGGCTGCACTTGCTGCTCCCCTGTCCCCACACCGTACTGAAAGGGAAGGGTTATAGCAATCCTGGGTCCTTAACCACCTGTAGCTAGTCTGTACCACTGCTGACACTGGATCTCGGAGTGTTTGTGAAAGGAAAGAACATTTAACCATCTTTATACACAGCAGCAATACTTTGGGATCTGCTTTATCCCAGTCCTGTAGCTGGGGAAAGTGGGAGATGGGAGCCTGGGAAGCTGCAGGGTGAGCAGGGGTGGGCCAGGCTGATGGATGCTGAATGCAGGGTCAGACCCGGAGTCAACGGACATTTCATTACAGCTGGAAGAGGCTCATCTCCAGTTTGCTTATTAATGTGATTACAAATAATCTTTTCTCTCGGAGACAGAAGACTGGTTCTTGCCCTGGCTGTGAGTCAGGGCGCTGCACAGAGGCGATTTGTGTTTTCTCCTCTTTAGCAAGCATGCCTGCTGTCTCCAGAGCCCTGTCTTAGCCAGTGCTGTGAACTCCAGACAAAACACTTTGGACAGCAGATCGATGAGGACATGAGGATTCCTGCCCTGAGCCACAGCAGCACCCACAGCAGCACAGAACGAGCCTCCCTCTGCTCCCACCCCACCTTTACCCACCCACCCTGGCACCCCACAGGGCTTCATCACAGTCACATCCACAACAGGGAACTTGGGCACGGATTTCAAAGCCAGAAAGCAGTCACCTCGTCTGGTCTCCTGCAAGGGTCACACACAACCTGCCTGTGCAGGGTCCCCATTTAACTGACTGCCTCAGGAGGCTGAGTCCCACCAGGGTGCCAGCTCCCTGATCCCAGCAAGTGCAGGATCAAACCCCACGCTCATGCCAAGGGCTGGGCAGGGTGGTGGCCTGTGGCTCTGCTGTGGGATGCAGGTGGGAACAGCCACAGCCAGCAGCAGCAGCAGCATCATCTCATGGCTCTCTGCTGACCCCATGGGATGAGGCAGCTCAAGTCAAGGGCTGAAGGCTGAGGAGCCGAAACCAAGGAGCAAAGACCTGTAGCCACTTCGTGAGTGCTCTCAGCAGCAGCTGGCTGCACGAGGGTGCTGGTCCTGCTCAGAACACAGCCAAGGACGGGAGTTCAACCGCTTTGAACAGATGGCTGAGCAACATTTGCTGCCGGAGCCTGCAGGTCCCCAGCAGAGCCTTTCTGTTTTCACTTACTGCACTCCTCATTCCCCAC
>JANHGL010005001.1:30049-62576 GCA_024611195.1 Ceyx melanurus | reverse complement strand
CTTTATTAAGCACTATTAGTTCAGGATCCCCTTGTATTACTAAGTTTTTTACTGAACTCTTTAAATAGTGGCTACACCCCTAAACCAAATATAAAGCTTAAAAAAAGGATATTGTGTGTCTTCCTTCTGGGAACTGCCTCTTTGGAAAGGCTCTGTGTGTTCTGCTTCAACTCCATCAACGGGTTGTGTTTCCAAGCTGGACCTGGAGCTATTTGGAAAAGCAGGTTCTGTGTCATGAGGATGCCCTGCCTCTGTAGGAGGGTCCAAACTGCCCTGTGTTTTCCAACTAGGAGATAATATAGAGCTACAACTAGATGTGTGTGTGTGTGTGTGTGTGTGCTTACAGATGTGCATAAACAGACTACATATGTGTCTAACCGGGTGCTAGATAGAGAAAAGCAGGTGTGGATCTAGAGATAGAGATAGAAAAACTACCCCCCCACCACACACACACGCACCCCTCCCACCACACACACTCACCCAGCCAGGGTATGGAGCTAGTAGAAAAAACCCCCTACATGTTCTAGTTCCCCTGACCCCTTTGTAAGGAAGACCAAAGCTGATTACATCAGAATTCTGAGCCACTGAAGCACATGGAAGCAGGAGTGCCCAGGAACGCTTGCAGAGACATTCAAGATACAGGCACATGGCAAAGAGTTGGTATTACCAAAAAAAAAAACCAACCAAAAAGCAACTGTCAGCCAGTGGTTTCGAGGGTGGGAGGAGGTAAGAGAGGGAGTTACATGGACCTGTATTGTCTGGGTGGTGATAGTGAAGTTTTTTTGGCACTGCTGCATCGAGTCCTTGCTTTCCCTCTGAGGGCTGGGATAGCTGGGAACAGAGGGAGGCTGGACACGTGTTTGGAACCAGTGGTAGAAAAATTGAGCACCTGACTCTTTACTGTGAGGTGGTTGGAGACACCTCTTGGCCTAAGAACAAAGGGAAGGATCCAAGTAAAAGAAAAGGAGACGTTTGCTCTAGAGGTAAAGGCTGCAGCTTCTGTAGCTTCTCAGTGCTGTGTGCACCCAATGGCCCCTTACTGTCTTCATCCCACTTTGACTGCCTTAAATCAGGGGAGACCCCCCAAAAAATGCCAGCTGGAGGTGCTGCCAGGCCCCAGACGTGTCCAGTGCTGCTGCAGCTGCAGGGTGAGCCCAGAGCCAGTCAGGTGCAGGCTGTTATTGCTGGTGAAATCCAGTGAACTGTTTCCATTCCCCCACCAAGGAGAACATGGACCATGGCTGGCCACAGCTCTGCTCTAGTCTGCTTGAATGATTTAGTCTGGTTGCAAATCTGGAGGATTCCTGGCTGGGCACCCCCTCCGTGTCTCAAAGCTCAAACTCCTCTAAGGAGGAGGGCTGGGGTGACTGCACCCAGCTTCTCCACCTCTACCCAGTTCTCTTCAAAGCAGTCAGCCCATGGACTTTCAAAGGAGAAAGTGGAGCACATTCAAAGGAGAGAGGGAAGGTTCAAGCCCTCTTTCTTCACCCCTCCCCTTGCTTTGCTTGCCCCAACCTGGAAGGCAGCACATGGGCTTTCCAAAGCCTGGAGAGGGAGGCTGCAGCTTGGGCTCTTCTGCTGGCTGAGGCCAGAAAACCAGGACTTTTCCTACAACCCACATCCACAACACCTAAAGAAATAGAGGGGATATTCACTGCCCTCCTTGACTTACAAGGGATTGCTTCTGGTTTCCACTAGGGGTGGAATAAAAGATAAAACCATCTGAAGCGAGGTCCATCCATCTCCTGGTGACTTTTCTTCAGATGGAGTCCAAACAAAAAGCCCTTCTGAACTCTAGGGGGCTGCATGAACAATCCCCATCCTTCTTCTTGTGTCCTCTGCAACCTGCTGGTCACAGCAGAAAACCCCAGAGGGAAGTGGCACTTTCTGCTGCACACAGTGAGCCAGCCAAGACCCCCCAAGAACCAGGTGCTGCTGGCTGGGTTCACAGCCAGTGCAACACTGAGGCCAACAGGAGCTGCTGGAAAAAACACCAGCTCCAGGTCTGGCCTGATGATCCCTCCCACTGTCCACGTCAACCTCAGATCTTTGTCTCAACAGGAAAACCTCTTTTTTTTTGGGTTATTTTTGGTGGCTTCTATGGCTGATCATTCGTATGCTCCAGCTCAGGCACACGCCTTGTCTGTGAGTTACCTCGTTGGATTAAATTTGCTCATATCCTTTTGTTCCATGTATTAAAATATTCTATAAAATCAAGTGACCAAAAATCTATAGCTCTAAGAATACCTGGTTATCTTTTTTTTTTCTTTTTTTTTTTCCTTTTTATAGTGTGTGTGTGTGGTTTTTTTGTCTTGTTTCTAATCACAGTTAAACCTAAAGAAAAGAAATGGAGAAAAAAAAAAGAGGATGGGGGAGGAAGGAAAGGGGGGAAAAAAATGATTCATGGATGTCTACTCAGGAACTGAATTGCACGGCTGACACAACCAGCTCTCAGAAGGAGTCCTCACAAATTGGAGGGCAGTTTGGACCTGACAGGTTCCAGATCCCCCGTGAGCACTATGGATTCTTTCCTCCCACCAGCAGTCAGGGAAGCGGCGCCGGCCCCAAAAACCAGCGGATGTGGTAAAGAACCTGAGGACATCTGACGGGGTAAAGTCACACGCCCAGGAATTGAGCTACAAGGCTTCCCAAGAAGTCCGGTTCCTCCACCAGGGAAAGGTGAGAAGCTGGAAACAGATTCTCTAGAGGAATGAGGAGAATTTTGGCTCAGTGTCTGAGCCAGCTCTTGGGGCAAAGACGGTTGGGAAGCAGAAATCAACTTGATGTCCTGGTTCAGCCGTCCCGGTGGCACGGGTGGGGTGCTCTTGGACTGCAGGATCTGCGGAGGTGGGCTGGAGGTCTGAGGCAGGAGCAGAGATCCGTGAGAGCCCGAGGCCCCCACTGGGCCACACTGGAAAGTTCTTGTTGTCACTGGGCTCTGACTGGGAGGACTAAGGCCAGAAGGGGTGTAACAGGGCGAGGCGACACCAGACTGTTGGAGTGGAGACCCGGAGGCAAAGGGTGGCCGTTCTTGGTGGAGCTGGGCTATTGTTCCAGTTAAAGATCCTAATGCACTTGGATGTGTTTGGCACAGGCCCGGGGACGGCCCGCCGGAGGCCTGTGCCAGCTGGCTTAGGCTGGAGGATGGAGAGTTGGAAGAAGGAGCGGGTTGGAACTGATTCATTCCCCCCAAAGTCCCACTGCCCGAGAGCTGCTGTAACTGGCCCCCCTGCAGCGGTCTGGTGCTGGGTTGGAACTGGTTGAGAAGACTGGGAGGCGAGTTTGAGGAGAGCTGGGTGAGCGACGTCGACGGGGAGCTGGCGGCGGCTTGTTGGAAGTGCCCGAATGCACTGCTGGGAAGGGCTGGGGGCTGCTGCTGGAGGGGCTGAGCGGTACCCAGGGGCGATCCGGAGGGCGCCTGCTGGAACTGGCTCAGCCCGGCCGAGGACGCCCCGCTCAGCCCCGGCTGGTTGGAGCCACCCGGGGGGGATCCCACCTGGAACTGACCTAAACCGGCGGCGGCCGAGAAGCCCGCGAGCTGCTGGATGTGGAAGGAGGAGGACGAGGGGGTCTCGGCTCCCGGCGTGTGCAGCTGGGATGGAGTGCTGGAGGGAGAGCCGACGGCAGAGGGGCCGGTGGACGGGATGAGGGACTGGAGCCTTTTCAGCTGCCTGGGGGTCTGGTTGGGTTGCTGCCCCAGGGAGCCCAAGACGGACACCGGAGGGCGGAAGATGGCAGTCGGGAGGCGCGGGTGGTGGGTCAGGGCGATGGCCACCGAGGTGGTGGCTGCTGCAGCTTGGAGAGGGGCCTGGATCAGAGGGGTCCAGATGACCGGGGTGGGAGTGGAGGCGGCGGCGGCGGCGGCCTGGACGTTGTGGGCGCAGTGAGCCATCTCCCGGTCGTGCTGCACGATCTGCTGGATGATCTCGTTCTCCTGGTAGTTGAACACACCCGAGTTGAGGTCGTGCTGGACTTTATGGAGCAGAATGGAATTCTTCTTGCCTGGAGAGAAAGGGAAGAGAGAAAAGAGGCGTTCTGATGTGTTCAAGTGGATGTGAAGGTTTCCTCGAGGCTTCCTGACAGGCTTCCCTCCCATTGCTACCACTGCTGTGGTGGGATCTCTGTGCTCCAGCAACATCCCACCTTCTGCTTTTGTCAAGATCCCATAGAAACGTGTCCCACGGGACAACGATTCCTCATCTGCTGGTAAAGCTACTTCTGATAAGTGCAGCAGACTGCCAAGTTACGAGTCTGGGAGATTCCCTTTTGCACCTGCATTAGACAAAGAGAATGAATCCACGGGCTGCTTTTTGTTTGTGGTTTTTGGTTGGTTGGTTTATTGTCATTGGTTGGTTGTTGGTTTTCTTTGTTGTTTGGTTTGGTTTTGTGGTTGCAAAGGAAAACCTCGAAAAATCTAAATTCAGTGAGGTCTCCTGAGTCTTCAGCTATTTTCCTCAGCTCCATCTTTTCCTCATCTGTCTCATGCAACTTGTTCACTCTGGACTGTGCCCTGTGCTGGATTCTATTCTATGGGCCTGCTCTGGCAGGGGCTTGGACTCAAAGATCTCCAGGGTCCCTTCCACCAACACCCTGTGACCCAAACATGTGGTTTGAGCTGTAAAGGGAATTTCTCTCTGAAAAAGGGACAGAAGGACTTACTCCCATACTGGAAAAGCTCTGGGAGCCCAAGTAAGAGAGTTCAGTGACCATCTTACGTGGCTGTGCCCTTCTAGCCCCAGCTTTAATGGAGGTGCAGCCAACATCACATTCCAGCTGGACTTCCCAGCCTGCAGCAAAAGATTAGCTCAGTGCTTTGCCTTTCCAATGGGCTGGAAAACACGGAGCAGGGAGTTTGTCTGGTCTGAGAGTGCACCTGGCACTGAAGGGATGAGTTCGCCCAGACCCAAGGGCAGAACCCTTCAACACGTGGGGATGAGCTGCTGCCAGCCCTTTCAACAACTGCCTTCCCAAAGGAGAGGGTTGGGGATGTGGGCAGGCTCTCTGCTGAGCAGCTTTCAGACCTCTGTTCTCAGTGACTGTGCCAGCAGTGATTTATCAGGAGCTGGAATATGCTGATCCGAATGATTAGTGTGGATTAGATCCCTGTTCCTGCCTTTTCAAGGGTCCTCTATCCTGACAATAAAAGCTGGTTTCAATTGATGGCAGCACCTGCCTGTGGGCTTCTTTTTTGCTCCTGTTTCCTGAAGCTGTTTGGATTTGAAGGGTTCAGCCTAACAAGCTGGAGAGGGGGCAGGGGGTCTGTGTGAGTGCATACCTGGTGCTCTGCTTGTGTGCCTGTGCACAGCTCATTTTCCAGCTGAAGCTCAGGGGGTCACCTCTAGATGAGGCACCAGCCAGTTTGGATCAGATCAAAAGCTCTCTTAATCCTCCTCCCCAACCAGATGTGGCCTCAGGCCCCTCAGGCCCCTCAGCAAACCTCTGCTCTGATTCCAGTGTCATTTCTGCTGGCTCCTGGCTCATCACTTCCAGGTCCTGGACAGGACCAGGACAAACTGACAGCACCTTGCCAATTGCTGTGGATTTACAGAGCACAAGAGAGAGCTGGGTATGGAATGGAGGCCTGGATGTGGAAAGACCTTTTTTTTCTGTATTTTAACCCCCAAATCATGTCACACTTCAAGAATCAAAGGCTGGCAGCACATTTCACATCAATTAAGTTTCCTGCAAACAAAGCTTTGTCCATTAAACTCCATTCTGTGCTTTCATAAAATCACAGCTTTCAAGATAAGTCAATTGTTGATATTACAAAGAGCACACTATGAGATGTAATTCGTCCCATTCAGCAGTCCAGCTTAAACTGGTCAGCTGATACTTTCCAAGAAAGAATGGTTAAGAGTTCCTAGATGGATTCCAGAGGGATTTCCTTTCAATCCTACACCAGTCAGACCTCAGATCTATGTACAGATGTTTAGACCTCTGTGCACAGATGACATCCAAACAGCCATTTGTTTTTTTTAGGTATCATGTGTCTTTTACATCTGTAGCAGATAAAGAGTTGAAGGACATGCCTCTTGCTCTAGCCAAATGCACAAGCAAACAGCTGGCTGCAGAGAACCTGAATGAAGAGGGTAGTCAGTATCCTTAAAAATTACTCCGAAATGAGAATCTTGAAAATAACTCATCTAGTTCCAAATCTACCACTGGAAAAAGAATGAAACAATTACAAATAGGGAGGAAATTGTAAAGTATAAGGGAGACAGGAGTCATGGCCACATGCAAGGCTGGGCAGGCACAGCGTGGGGTTTTAGTGCTGCAGCATGAAAACATCCACAAGAATCAGGCTCAACAAACCCCCCAGTGAATAAGTGCAGCATATTCAGCTTCTCTCAGAGAAAAAGTGGTTTGATCCTGATTTCTAGGGAGATTCACGGGTGAAGGGAGCTGCTCAGAACCATCCCTTCAGCTCCACGAGGACCCATGACAAGCCCATAAAACCAAACCCCAGAAGGAGCAATGTGTGATTGTAGTCATGCACTGGAAGACCACAGAGGGGTTTTCCTTGACTGTGCTGGGGGAAATCAAGTGTCTTGTCTCTTTAAAGGACAAAATGTGGCTGTAGCAAGGGAGTGCTGTGCAATGGTGCTAGTTCTGAGTGTGTTCTCAGCTGAGCTGCACTGTAAACCCAAACCACTGCAATGCTGACAGAGCTTTGACTCTGACCTGCCACTGCTGGGTAGTGGTATGGAATGTTTACTGGTTTTGTGGTTTACCTCCTGCTAATTGCTCCACCCCCCAGAAAAGCCCCAAGTCACAGGAAATGGCCTTCTTCTTCCTTCTGTGCTGGAAGTGTGTGTGTGACAGGTCTCAACTGTCTGGTTTATTGTACACTGGACTGCACTAGACAGCACTGGGTGTCCCCTGAACAGAGAGCTCCCAGTTCTACCCGCCCCTCCTGCAGCACAAATGTCACCTTTCAACTTCAAGAGCATTTTTGCAGTGAACAGAAAGGGAGCAAACGGTGCAGAAAATCACACTGCACACACACCCCAAGAGAAATTTCCACCTGCTCACAAACAGATCACAAAGAGCTGCTTAAACAGCAACACAAAGCCTGAATTGCTCCGAGGGTGGAGAGAAGGAACAGCCTATCCAAGTGAAATGACAGAGAGGAGAGGAGCTGGCTGCCACACCAGAGTTCAAGAGGGATTCAGGCTGCAGGTTTGTAATCATTCCCTTTCTGGAGAGGAGGGTACAAATCCCAGCATGGGCAAGATGTAGCTCTCCTGCACAACTGCAAGGTCAGGCTGGGCAGGGGAGATGGCCTGCTGGGTTCAAAGCAGATGGGCCAAAAAGCTGCCTTCCCACACTGGCTTTCTTGTAGGAAAAGGAGGCAGAGGAGGAACAACTCGGGGTAGAAGAAGGAGAAACAGCAGATGTTGCTAGTGCAGCTCTCCTGAAAGCTCCAAACAAGCAGCTGCTCCCCAGCTCCATCCTTACACCTGGTCTCATGCTTTTCATTCCACGTCACCTGTCTTTGGCTTCTCATTTGCTTGCCTGTGCTTGAATAGCCTCCAATTTCCACCCCTGCTCTCCATTCAAAGGAGAACCCAGGGCAGCCACATGGATGAGCTGAGGGGACTGATGTTTTCATAACCAGAGCTCTTGAAAACACAGGAAGAGCTGAGCAGCAACCTCTGGTTTCCTTGGCAGAGCACTAACTAGAGAATACAGGAACATTTTCCAAACATGCCTATGATTTCCTGGAAAATGGTTTGATCAAAGAGCCTGAAATGTCTGTCAGATTGATCAAATAGTTCCAGCAAAACCCTCGGAATGACTTTATTCTTTTTATTTTAGTTTTTAAACCAAACCATTTCAGCCTGCCTTTGAAATTACACTTTACTGTCTCCCTGAGCCCAGCTCGAATCTATCAACTGTTTCATTAGATCTACTGCTTCTTTTCTGTTGTGCCAAGAAAGTCTCAAATTTCTGCTCCAAAACATGTATTAAAAAAAAAAAAACAAAAAAAACCCCAAACACTGGAAACATTCTTTCAGTTATGGAAGGGGAGAGAAATTTTTTCAAAATCCCTTTTCCAAAGAGTCATTGGTTAGCAAACTGCAAAATGACTCAGTTCCACCATTCCAATGAATTGTATCAGTTACATGATGTTTCCACACACCAAGATGAGCCTTATTAGTTGCTTCTGGAGAGAATCTTCCCTCCAAGCAGCACCAGATGAAAACAGGCACACAGCAGAGCCCTGGTGGGACCAAGACTGATGAAGGTCCTGCTTGACACATAAGCCAACAGTAGGAGCAAGTTTCCTTGGGCTGGTGGTTCTGAGATTTATTTTTTCCCTACTCATTTATGAAATTGCTTCAGTTTTAAATGTATTTTTTTCCTGCTCTGGGGTAAAGGAGAGCAGAGAAGCCATCAATCAGAGGCTGATGAGTTTGGCTCTGGGTAACCCTAATTGAACTGATGTTCTGCAGCTCCCAGCCACCCCCAGTGAACCGTGGCAGAGTCCTGTGTTCTTGCTAAACCAGTGAAACCTTCATTAGGAGAAGGGCCTCCTGCTGCCCCTCCAGTCTAATCATGGCAGCACGGAGGCTTTAAGTAGAGAGATTTTCCTTCTGGGTTGTTTATCCCACAGAAATTCAAGTGCTGAGCAGAGTCTAAGGTAGTAAGATAATGAAGCTCTCCTAAAAGCACCATGTATATCCATGGCACAGGAGCCATCTTCACCCACCTCACATGGCAGCTCCCACCCTGGCTCACTCTGAGGTCACTCAAAGCCCCTTCCCTTGCCACAGAGGAGAGAGAAGCTGCCCTGGGCTTCTGCAGGGCAACTGGTGTGTGGCAGCCTGAGGACTGGGCAGCTCCTGAGCAGCCACTTGGGCTGGATGTGCCCCTGAACAGGACTGAGGGGCAGTGCAGCTCATGGAGCTACAGGAGCAGAGGCAGGTAAAGGATTTAAAGCCTAAAAAAGCCTCTCTGTACATCTCCTAACATGATAGGATTCTTTTTCTCATAATTAGACAAAGATAAATATCATCAATGGAGTGCTCTGGGTTCTAAACTGTTTTCTTCACTGCAACAATATGCTAAATATAGGAAGGGAGAGGGAAAAAAAAGTTATTTAGAGTCCAGAAACTGTTCATAGCAAAGTTACTGGTGCTTTGAAGTAGAGTAGGGTATGTAAAATTATGGAAACTAAGCAAATAGCTGTTGCTCCTTTAATAAAGAACTGCAAAGTCAGATTTTCAGCCCCTGTAGATAGCACACAAAGGAGCAGGGAGAAAAGCTCATGTGATTTCATAAAAGGAGCCAGCACTCAACAATAATTCTTCTATCAAATAATCAAAATTAGCCTTCTGCTGTTAAAATTCTGCACAGACACGGGGGAAATTAGCTGTGACTTTCTGTTCATTTCCCTTTTCAGTGCTGCCTAAGCCCACTGGCTGCAGTTGTAAGAATTCAGGTCACTAAATTGCTTTCTGCATTTGCATGGATTGGAAATAATCTCACTTTATTAGGCTGCCTTATGCCCTGGCCTGCTGTCAAAGTGGCTGCCCCCCCTGCCACGTGGTTACTTCTTTCAGGTCTTCCCTGCTTAATATTCATCCATCTGGGTTATTAAACACCCTGCTTGGCTCAGGGGGCACAGCAAAGGGCTCCCAGCACAAGGTGGTCTTTGCCCTCCCTTGCCTATGGGTTACTGGTGTTCCCCCTGGTACAGCTCACTCCTGACACTGCTCCCTCCTCCTTTTCCCTAAACCAAAGAGGCATCTCCCAAAACTCGTGGCTTTTCTTTTAATGGACAGAACACAACTTAGATCTGGGCCAAACTGCTGGAGGCCAAACAACCCAGAGTGAATAGTTACCTGATGAATCTCCTGACAGTTAAAGCTTCAAATAAAGCTCTTCTCCCCAAATCTTCATCCTTATGCCCATCACACAGGGCTTACAGGAAAAGAAATCACATACAGAGCTATCTAGAGCTAAGTGTGACTGTCCCTGCGTGGGTGTGAAATGTTGTAAGTGTGGAGTGCCTGTGCTGCCTGCCCCAAGTGTGGTGTCCTGGCTGCTGCTGCTGGCTGGAGGCTGAAGCCAAAGAGCTGCCTGCTCCTCAAGTGGCAGAAGTGCTTGTGTCTGGAGCCAAAGCTCCTGCACTCACTTCTCAGAGCCCTGCTGGAGCTGACAGCCCTGACACAGACACACTCTGGAAGACTCTGGACGCTCTGGCACCGTTTTCCTGCCAGTCCTGCGCTTGGCAGTGCAGTCTGGCTGCAGACAGCTACTGGGCTAGCTAGAAAGTCCCCTGGGTCTAGAGGTGTCCAAGGTGACCAAGGTTATTTACAAAGTCGAGGGCAGGTCTCCTGAGATCTCATCCCCACCTACCACTGTCCCTTCTATTGGTTTTAGGCTTTAATTTTCCCTCTAGAGCTGCATGAAAAATGGCACTTCATATTCAGGTGAACAGGGCTGCCACTTCACCTTAAATAAGCTGAAGTAATTTGCATTAACTCATGGCTGGTGAGTTGCTGATATCTCTCCTTAGCCTCAAAAGAAAATACTCTTGAGTCTGGGCCTTCACTTGCAAATAAAAAGAAATTAAATTATTCAATTCTTGCTGAAGTTCAGGCTCCTACCTGGTGATTCTGTGCTAGACACCATTTCCAGGGTGTGCTTCACCCATGGCACATACAGACCTTAGGAGAAGACAAAGTGAAAATCTAAATGCCTAGAAAAGTGAGATCCAGATCTCCACGTTGTAGTGCTGGAAATGATGTGAGATGATTTCAAGTCAGAGGAATACCCATAGTGCTATTTGAACTCTGATTCAGTGCTATTTGAACTCTGATTCCTCATCAACACTTCTGTCCACGGGTTATTCAGGTGATGAGAGAGAACCAACACAGGAGGACCTGTGTTATCCCAGCAGCCACTGATAACTCCACCTGCTTGGCACTTGGATAATAAGATCCCACCTTCTCAAAGGGCTGGAGAGAGTTCAAAGCATTGTCCCCAAGGGCACTGTAGTCTTGGCTCACAGGGACTTCTCTCCTTACATCACCTGGGCCTTTATCAGCAGCCTCAAAAAATAAATAAATATATAAATATAGAGAGCTTTACCATTAATCTGCTTGTTCAACTCACATGTGCAGCTCCTTGGGGGTTACTCACCTGTGTAGAGTAAACAAATCTGGGACTACAATGTTGATACAGTGCAGAATTTACACTGAGTACAGATTGTTTTCTTTCTACACATTTTGGTCCATTTTGCTCCCTCCTACCATCGTGTGGTCCCTGCCACAAGGGAGCAGGCAGCTAAGGAGCATTCAAAGATGGAACTCCACCTCTGATAGTGTTATTTTTCCTGCAGAGGAGATGAGGAACTGAGACACAGAGCAGAGGGGTGACAAGGACAAGCAGGGCTTGGCAGAGGGCCCAGATCTCATTCACAGCTCACCTAGCCTAGAACTGGCCAGCCCTTCCTCTGGGGCAGCAGATCCCAGGAGGTAATAGCCATGACCCAGACAAACTGGGTTGAAAACCCAGTAGGACTGTGATTGCAGAAGAATGATCATGAGCTGACAAATAGGGTGCCCAGCCCAAAATTTTGTGGCTTTCTATGACACAGCTTTAAAAACTTCTACTACCGGAATCACAGAGTGGTGGGGATTGGAAGGGACCTCCAAAGATCACTGAGTCCAACCCCCCTGCCAGAGCAGGACAAAACTAGGGCAGATCACTGAGAAATGGTCTTGAAAGTCTCCAGAGAAGGAGACTCCACAACCTCTCTGGGAAGTACACAATAATATTATCTATTTAGAGACTGGTGCTGTGTTGTCTTCCCTTTCCTTTGTGGTGTTAGACCTGGAGGCAGGGCAGGGCACTTTCAAGCCTGGGTTAGCTGGCCACCCTGTATCAAAACACATGCAAAACACCTTCATTTCAAACCAGGTGGTGAAACATTCCCAGCGAGACCAAAAAATAACTTCCTCTGGCTTTAAGGACGTGTTCAGCTCTCACCAGTCACCTTGATGCAGATGGTGAGCCACCTCCCCACAGACATCTCTGGTTTGTTTTCCAGCACAGCAAACAATGGCAAAGAATTGCCCCCTGCTATCTTCTGAACGCCTCAGTGCGTTTCGATTCGACCACATCCACCACCCAAATTGGATTTCCCTTCCCCACCAACGTCTGAGCTCCTTTCGTTTGTGTTTTACAAGTGCAAATACTTGTGAAAATCTAATTTTCAGCTTCAGTGGTCATTGAAAGGCAGTTGAAAGCCAGTCAGGACCAGAAGGATGGGACTTACGTAACCTGACGCATCACAAACCAGGACGATTCACAAATGCTTGTCAGACAAAGAATTACTCACTGGAGAAAGGAAGAAATCCTTTCAACACACAAATACTACAGAAATCATTTTACAGCTTGATCAAGAAGAAAGGAGGATGATGTAATGGGTGATAAAATGATCATTAATCAGTGATCAGCTTAACTTCCTGGAGTGCTGAACTTCAGGCCCTGAGCCTGCAGGGGATATTCTGCAGGTTCTTGAGATCTTTAGAGTCTGAAGTTACTCAGAGAGCAGAGTTAAGCAGGGGCACAGATCTTAGTGGAACCCCAGACACAGCCAATGCATGGAGACTAATCTTATCCTGGTACTGGAACAGTGATGGAATCATTTCATGCGCTCAGTGAGGTCTGGGCTTCTCAAGGACATGTCATCTGGGTAGAAGAGAGTTAGTGAATGCACCACTGACTTGGAAAGAGGCTCCCATTTGCTTCTGTCTTGTGTACAGATCTTGAGCTGAATGTAGCAGGAAAGAAAAAGATGCTCCTGCTTCTGTTCATGACCAACTTTTGTGAGCTGCTGTTCTTTAACTTCAGTCCTCTGGAGTAATTCCTCTACTTTCAGATGGAGTCTCAGCAGAATTCCTGACTCCCCTAAGAAGCTGGTACCCAGATACTGCACTGCTCCTTCCGCATGGTGCAGGATTCAGGGGAAGGTGGAAAAATGCCTTGTTTATAAACACAGGGTTTCCATGGGAGCTGCCAAGTTCAGTATGATGCTGTTTGGGAAACTCCATCCCAAGAGGGCTGGGCACAGCAGGGTTGGAAAGTGCTCTGAAGATGCTATTTTGCAAAGTTGAGAGAAGGGGCAGCTCTCAAGAGCAACTGCCAGGGAAACAAGGGTAGCAGCAGGATTTGCAATGCACAGTTCTGGCTCTTACAAAGCACAGGGACTGGTGTTGTCTCAGGTCAGCAGAATGGCAAAAGGAGGGGAGGACAATGACAGAGCTCTGCACCAAAGGGCCTGTTCTTCCAGTTGCTTTATGTCACCTTCTGACCTTACCTTGACATTTTGCAGCTGCCTGTGGGAGGGAATTTCTCCCAGGGGAAGAAGCACATGAGGTTCTTTATGCTGGTTCAGAATTTTCCATGAATTTTAGTTCAGTGTGCTGCTGCTTCTTGGTTTGCTGATGTGAAAAGCAAGAAGCACAGGACACCCTGCTCATCAGTCTACACCAGAGAGCACCAGGCTAGGAAGCTGAGCAGCAATTCCCACCTCCAGCTGAAGAGCTTGAGCTAAAATCAAGCTGGCCCATCCCTGGTTGCTCCTGACATTCCATTTTCATAGGGGTTTGTACAATCTAATTTAAGTAACCCGAGTGATGGGACTGTTGCCACTTCCACCAGGGCCTCATTAGCCTGGGTTTTGCCAAACTCTACATATTTAGCTCACAACCTTTTCCTCAGGGGTCAGACTTCCCCATTTGCAGCAGGTAATGAGATGCACAGAAGACAGTGTTCCTGGCATGAAAAGCCCCAGAGGCACTTCACCCCTTGCTGGGATGCCAGCTTATTCCCTACCCTCCTCACCCCATTATCCTCCTTGCCTTCTGCATTGTACTCAGACCTGCACTGACCTTTTTGACTCTGAGAAATGAAAATGCATGCAGTTTGAAGAGATGTATAATAAGAAGCTACAGAAGTTAGCCTGGGATTCTGAACTGCTTGGTCCTCAGCTCTGCAAAGCCATCTTGAGTGACCTTGTCTAAGTCACTTAATCTCTCTGTGTTAAATGTCTCTGGTTGTGACCAAGGAATGTTATCCTGGTCCCTAGCTAGACAAGGAATTTTGCAGCACAGATTATGTCTCTTACAGGACAGAAGAGCATCCTGGGATGGGTCACTATGAGCTGTAACAACCCAGGAACACTCTTGGGTTAACTGTGGGAGGTTGGATTGATACCAATGGTGCATTGACACATTCTGAGCTAAAATTCAAAATGTAATGGATTCAACACAAGACTGAAGACCTTGGTTCTTAAAAAAGACCTCTTGGAAATGGAATGGAAGCAGAAGCTGGCAGAAGTGTAGGGGGAAGAGATGGATTTAACTATGAATGAGGCTCCATTCAGCTCAGGAGGAAATGAAGTCAGGCAAGGAGAGAGGCTGAGATGTCCTTCAGTTCCAGCACCGAGCCTGGAGACAAGCTGGCTTGTGAGCAGACCCCCACACCATCTACTTACCAATTCTGTCCAGCCTGTCAAGAGCCACTGTTTCAAAAGCTCTCCTCATCATGGGATACTCCTCCAGCACCTCGTTGAAGTTGTCCACGGAGAGGGAGTAGAGCCTGCAGTAGGTGTCAGCTCGCACGCTGGCCGTGCGCCGCCCACGGGTCAGCAGGCAGATCTCTGCAATGAAAGACCCATCCTGAGCACAATGGGACAGACACCACCCTGCCCACCACCCAAAGCTGCCCTCCACCTGCTGTCCCACCAAAACACCAACACTGCTGCTATCTGGCACGTGCAGCCAGACTGTGAGGTAGCTGGGGGCTCGGTCATGGCAGCTGCTCCACACGGTTGCACCTCAGGGACCCTGCTGGTCTCATCAGCCAGACAAGTGTAGTCAAGGTGGGTTATCAGACACCATTTGTGCCTTCAGACTGGAGGAGGTGTCTTCCTCCAGCTCCTCATGGGCACTGGGAGCAGAAGGTCAGGCTGTGCTCTCATTAAAGCTAATTCTCTCTCTCCTAGCACAGGCTCTGTGCTGACCTGGGGCTTTGATCCCCACACCCACAACATTTGTCTTTGCAAAGATGTCAAAAGTTTATTTGTAGCTATGCCACAAGGGAAAGTCCAGTTAGGAGCACCTACTAACTCTTGGTGTATTTACACTACAGCCACCTACTCCTAGGAGGATGGTTCCAGAACAGAAAGCCCTTGGCTCTACCATCAGGGCCTGACTTGGGCACAGAAGCTGCTTAAACTCTCAGTGGAGAGCTCCTGAGTCCTGCTTTTCCCACTGATTACATGATTACTGATTATTATGGGCAGCTAAGACAGATGGTGTGACCTAAAGACACAGCTTTCTTCTCTGTGCTGTGTGCTGGGTACCAACCCACCAGCACCACTCTCAGGATTCATTCTGGGAACACTGGTGTAGCAGCACTACAAGGTTCTAAGTGCATTATTATTCTGTTTTCATAAGGAAATGATGTTTATGAGCCCATGCCAGGAGCTGTGGGGATGGTCTCTAAACCATACTGATGTCAGAGTCAGGGTTTCCTGGAATTCCAAGTCACAGCAAACTGACCCACAAAATCCTTGTACTCCAGGAAGGTGCAGAGAGGTTGTTTCACAGGAACTAAGGGTCAAAGAAGAGCTTATGAAATCCATGATAGGGATTTTTTAAGAGAGAAAAAGGCCTTATAGAAGGGGAGGGAAGGCAGGTTACACTCTGCTCCTCCTCAGAGTACTGAGACACACAGCTCCCTGCCTTCGGGGAGTCTCTTGACTCTCCCTGCTCCCTGTCTCTGTGGGGCTCTGCAGGAGGGCTGTCTCTATGTTACTCACCACAGCAATGGCCTAAATCTTCTCTTAGTGCCTTCTCCCACCTCACACTAGCCTCAGTGCCCCAGAGCTCTGCTGCTGATACACTGTGCCTGCCTGCTGACCTTGGAGAGGTTTTGCTGAGCCACAGGCTGGGGAGATGAGGGACTGTGTTTTTTCCTCAGTGCTCTGTGTACACCACCTCGTAAGATGGATGCCACACAGGAGGGCCAGGCCCCACTATAAATAAGCTTGGAGAATTGAGAAAGCTCCATTATTTTTTTTTTCCTTTAGTTTCTCAGCTTCACAGATCTGTCAGTTTGAGTGGGGCAAAGAAAAGGAATGAACCTACAAAAACTAAGTTTCCCTTCCCCTTGTTATTATTTATTAGCTAGACTCCTGCACTGCCCATGAGTCCCAGTCACGATTTACTATATGAGGAGCTGCAAGATGACAGACAGAGGGTGGAGGAGGAGGAGGAAGAGGAGGTGCCTGAGGTAGCAGCTCCACATGCTGGGAGTCCAGGACAAGCTGAGGAACGTATGAGCAGTAGCAGTGGGTGTAGCTGTATAAGAGGGACTAACACTCACCTCCAAAGTAGGAGCCATCTGCCAGCTTGGTCTCCTTGTTGCCTTTGGTGAGGACACTCACCACCCCATGCTGGATGAAGTACATCTTCTTGCCAATGGTGCCCTCCCGGATGATGTAATCCCCTGGCTGGAACACCTCAAACCTCAACTTGGTCAACATGGAGGTCACAAAGTTGGGGTCTGCGTTGGCAAAGAGGGGCATGGAGGCAACCAGCTTCCTGCAGTTGAAGTTTATGATTTCCTGGTGGTGTGATGCAAAAAGGAGAGAGAGAAAAAGAGAGAAGGGGAAGAAAAGATGAGACAGGGAGTGTAAAAGACACATGTGTATGTTGAGTCAACACCTAGATCCCCTATTTGATCCATACATTACCAAATGGGAAAAAAACCAGTAAGAAAAGCTGTTGCCTTAGTCTGGCTGCCCCAGTGCAGGCTGGAGGGGGCTCTGGATGCTCAGAGCATGGAGCAGCAGGAGCTGAAGCTGACAGCTTGTTGCCACACTTCACTGCTTTCATTCACATGCTTGTCTCTGAGCAGGGACACTACCCAGTACCCTCCCAAACACACCCTGCTCCTCTTCTGCAGGAAACTCTGGGGGAAAAAACCCAGGGCCTCTCTCTGGCAAAATATTGTAACTCACCTTGGCAGCCCCTATGTTCTCTGGTTGCCCTTGCTTGTCAGTGAGCTAGGGAACAGGGCAGACATGCTGAGGAGCTCGGGGGATGAGTGATCCCGAGCAGATGGGGGAGCAGCAAGAGAGGAGAGGTGACATGGGCTGGGTCAGCCACCTCAGCTGAAGAAATCCCAATTCAGCTGTTCAGCTGTCACATAGCAGACAGGGACTGTGCCTCCTCCCGTGGCTCCGTGTCACTCAGGGGGTGTGCCAGAGCTTTCCACTGCCCAGGAGCAGCTCTGTGCCATGTCAGCTCAGACTGGGCAGAAGGTGACACTGAGTAAATCACCTCAGCACAGCTGCAGGTCCTTCTTACCTCTCGGAGGGGCTCACTGAGCTCTCCCAGGATGCTCTCTTCATCAAACATCTTCCCCTGGTAGCGGTGCTCGTAGTAGTCGTGGATGCGCTGCCGCATGTCCGCAGGGAGCTTGTGGAAGGACATGTACTGCTCCACTTGTTTGTACTGTGCAGGGCAGATGGGAGAGAAGGAGTTACCAGGACACTGCTCACTCATGGACCAAACCCAGACCTGCTTCCTTCAAGCCAAGCCAGGCCTGGCAGCTAAATGAATGCATAGGAGTGGTTGCAGAGATCTTTGTTCTGTCCCCCAAATGCTGCCTCACGTGTTAACTTTCAATGTTCCCTTTGTTTTCACACCTAGGGCTGCACAGGTCCTCATCTTCTTCACCTTCTGCTAGGTCTCTGTTGCCCCGTGCACTTATCTGACCCGTTCACACTCGCACCTAATGATGTGTGTTTCCATTGTGTTGCTTAGAGGGCACTAGGAGGGCACACTCTGAGTGATGCCAGAGCAGCATCTGGGGACAAACTGTGCTTTCTATGAATAAATGACACTTCCTCAAGGGCACGGGACTGTATATGGCTCTTGAAGGTGCTGCAAAGCCAAGGTGTGTGCACCTCAGTGGTCACCATGACACTAAATAATGCCAACAGGAGCACCCTCCCTCTTTGCCATCCCTCTTCTCCTGGAGAACTCTGTCCCCGAATGTCTCTTTCCTGCAGCTTGTGCTGGAGAAGCTAATTACCAAACTTCTCCTCGTTACAGACCTCCCCTCAGTACAGTCTGTGCTGGCACTGCCTTGCATGCTAACGACCTGATCCGCACTGGAGAGTAGAAGGAATTACTCTGAGGAGCCAAGGTGGCCGAGGGGATGTTGGGGGTTTCCTGGCATTTCCAGAGCTTTTTGTCCGTGGTTAGCAGCAGAGGAGCTGGCTGTAAATATTCATGATGGCTACAGCAGGATCAAAGTCAAGCGAGTCACCACCTCCCTGCAGAGCTGGAGGTGAGGGCTGCACTGCATTCCTTGGAGTGCTGAAGTTCTGGAGAGGTTGGTGGGATGCTGGGTCGGTCTGTGCTCTGCTGGCTGCAGCTTGGGAGGTGAGGAAAGGAGCAGAAACCAGCATCTCACACTGGACAACTCACTGCTCTGCTAATTCTGCAAGTTATGCTCCTAAATGCAGAAAGTTGAAGGGCTTTCCTCATAAGGCTGGACATGGAATTTTTAATTGACTGCATTATTTGCCAACAATATCACCTTGTGCTCACTGGGTTGGCCCAAAGTCTTGGACACTGACCAGCCTCTGGATACCTGCTGCCAGTCACCATCCCACTACCCCTCTTGTCTCCACCACAAGCACACAGCAAGTGCTTTCAACTTCATCAGCTTATCAATCTTCATCTGACCTTTGTTTCCTGGGGGGAAACTGCCCAGCTTCTCAGCCTCACACACGGGGCGACTCGGACTCGCCGCTGTACGTGGATTTATTGCTTTGTACCAAAGAGCAATAAATTACTGCTCTGCAAAGTCCCCAAGGCTTGTCACATTCTCCTACAGTCACTGTCCCCAGATAAGGCTCAGAGTAAAACCAGGACAAATTCACTTCACCAGAAAGAAAGAAAAAAAAAAAAAGGTTTCGCTCTTAACTAGAAACTGAAAACGTGGTGATAAAAGATTGTGAAATAAGAAACCTTAATTCTCTGTCAGAGTTAACAAGAGGTACCCTCAGGTACACCTCTCCTGCCTTTGCCAGTGCTCCCTCCTCTCACTCATATCACCTGGAGAGTTCTGTGGGCTCTTGACTCTCCCTTGAGCAGAGATGGAGTCTGCAGAAGTGCTCAGAAACCTCCCTGAAAGGTGCATCAGCCCCTTCTCTCTGAGTTTGATCAACTGTAGATTCATGTGGGGTTTTCTCCCTTTGCAGCATCCAGCATCAGTGGTGATTAACTGAAAGGCCACCAAAAATCTGCCTTTGAAAGCAGAGTGGGATGTCCAGGTCTCTTCTAAGCTCTGGAGATCACTTCTGCAGCCACCAGCAACACTCAGTGATGAGACAGAGCAAAGGAGAGTTGTGTGGTGAACATCAACAGCAGACTGCTTGGGGATGAAAGACCTGCCCTGATAACCCTGTATTTATAACTCCTCCTTTGTGTTTTCACTCAGGCCTTGCAGATCTGCCACTCTCTGAAGCCACTTCATGCCCCCTTGAGTTGGCACCTCTTTGAGTGCCTGTCAGATGTGGCCAGGCCTATCCCAGCAGCTCCCTTCTGCCTCCTTTCCCCCTTGGGCTTGTCTCTTCAGTCTCCATGTCCTCAGCCTGACCTGAGATCAGTGCCCTCTCTGAGTTCATCTAGAAAGACTCATTTAGGAATTCTTGAAATCTCTCTGAAGACAATTGAGTCCATTGAAATCCTAACTCATTTTCTTAAGTCTGTTTTTCCTCAAATAAGCCCTTGAAGGAGGTATTAATATATCAAAAGGAAACCATTTAGCTGAGTACTTTTCTTCCTCCAACCAGCCACTTTCCCTAGTTGTCTCACCACTCCCCTCCCCTTCCACCAAAGCTCACATCACTCACAGTGCAGAGGGAAAGAAATATTAATTCCTTCCACACCTTCAATCTCTGTCATGAACCCTCCTCTCCCTGGCTGGAAGAAATCACTGGTACAGTGCTGGGGCTCTCTCCACTGGATCAGTGCTTTGCAGGGGCAAAGATCAAGAGGTGGCACCCACCAGATGGAGTGTCCTGAAGGGGCACGAGTGGCCTCTTGAGGAGTAAACCATTGGGGCCACCCAGCACTCAGTAACCATCCCAAAGACACACTGAGTTCCACTTTCCCTTTGCCATTCCTGTTCCCTCCTACCCTTGGGATTTGTTCTAGACCATCTTCCTCCACAGGTTCACCACACACCTTCTCCCGGAGTCAAGAGACTGAGTGGATTAAGAAGACAAGTGCACAGAAGATTCAACCAAAAGACTGGTTTAGTGAAGCCAAAAACTGGGTTGATTTTTTGTGCTCAGTTTGCTCCAGGAAGGTGATGTGCAGTGTTGCATCTCACCTAGAATCAGGTTCTTTGTCTCTTGCAGTGCTACCAGCAGAAAATTCCTGGAGTGGATGTTTTTTCTTTTCCACTTTCCATACCCCACTCATGACATTGAGGACAGCTGTAATGATCAGCTGCCATGGTTGCCTCCTCTTGCTGTTAATCAGCACCTTATTCAGGCAAGGATTATGCTTCAGACAATCCCATTTCAGGGCTATGAGATGTCAACAGACTGAGCAGGATCAATTATGAGCCTGATGAAATGCTTGTTTACTTCCTCCAGTTGGCTGCATTGCTGAAGCAGAAGCCAGGGAACCCCTCCATGGGGGATGCTGAGTTTCCACTCCCATCCCCAGAGCACACTGCTAACTTCAGGAGGCCTTGGAAAGCAGATCCAAGAGCTGTGGGACAAACATTTGCATCCAGTGGTGCAATGATGGATGTGTTATGTGCAGAGCTGTGAGCATCATGGCTACAGAAACAGCAGGTTTTCTGTGACCAGCTCCAGCCTGGAGCCACCTGAGGACAATGAGAGGCCACCCCCCCAGCATGTCAGTAGTGCAGCACAGGGAACTTTGGGACTGCTCAGTGAATTATTCACTAAGCCCTGTGAAGCTCATATCCCAGAGTATTTTGGAGGTGTCAGTTTGTGTCACCAGATCCACGTATCTGGAGGTGTGATGGGGAAAAAGAGAGCAAGATGAATTTCATCAGAAGATCACAATGAGAGAGATGAGGTGAAATCTGCCACCAGACAAAGGCTGGAGATGGGGGAAAGGGAAGAGTGAGTCTGTGCAATTTCAAATCAATATTGCTGATTTATTTTTTCCCTTTTGCCAGGAGAGACAGCTCAGCAGGGAGGCTCAGAGCTTTGCACTGTGAAAAGTGTTTATTTCTTTCCATCCCCCAAGTGCCAAACTGAAATTTCAAAACCCCTCATGAAGTCAGAAATCCCCCAGTGGGATATGAAGAGCTGAGGAGGCCAAGAGCACTTTCCTTTCTGTGCCAACATGGGTGCTGCTCAGATGTTGTTTGAAGGACAGAACTGTCTGGCTGCCACTCTCAAAAATGAGATGTCAAAATCCTAGTTACAAGCACAGCAGCTCTGATACAGCAAGCCAGGATGAATCCTGACTGGACCCCAGCTGGGCTACCTGGCTGCTTTGTTTCTTAGGATCACCAGGGCACAGGTATCAAGAAGACAGGTTTTAAAGCTTCAGAATGAGGTTTCACTTAGTAACATAAAAGTGAACAGGTTCAAGGAATAGGAAGTGCACCAATGAAATATTCTTCTGCCAGAACAAAAACTACTCAACCCTGATTTAGCTAAGGCCCTCAAGGGAAAGCAATTTTCACTGCAAGATGTTTTTAACAGAAACCATTAAGGTTTTCATTCAGAAAACATTTCCATTTTATCACCAATCCAGGATTCCTTCATGAAAAGGATTAAATAACCTTAAAAGAACTGACACAACTTTCTGATTTTTTTCAGCTGAGCTGAAGTGAAGGAACCATTTTTTTTTCTACCACCCCATCAGCTATTCCATCCAAACATGTTTCACTTCCAGACATAATCAATAATGTGCACTGCTTCTAAGACTTGTTATCAACCCCAAATGCTTGGACTGACAGTGAGATGGGACAGAAGAGTGCTCAGGCCATCCCTTAACAGACTGAGATGATGCACATCTGGTGCAGTCACAACTTGTAGGATAAAGCCAAGGTTCCAGTGAGGGAATCTGATGGAATGACAATGTCAGGTTCTTTGAGGAAGTGCAGAAAGAAGAGGCACAGAGCTGTCTACCTCCTGGATATGGTCTCCAAGCTTTTCTGACAACAGCAGCTCAGGGATACCCACTGCCAAGGGTGCCCAGGCAGGGCCAAGGGCAGTGTCTCACCTCCCCCCTTCTCAGGAGTACTGCTCTAACATCTGCTTTGTCCTCCTTCCAGCTGTTTTGCTTCAGCCTTCCCAGTCCCCACTTCTTCCCCAGGTGAATATAGAAGGATCTACCCAGTTTCAAGAGATATTTTCAGAACAAGAGGCACTGGATAGACCAGAGAGGAGGAGGAGGAGCAGGGGAATGAATGTGGAGAGCACAGAGCTTGAGAGAATGCCAGTGGAGCAGACAGATCTTGAGATGAGGCTGTGGAAGGAGAGATTACAGCTTTACTGGGCTCTGCAATGCTGACAGCAGCAACTCCTACCTCTCATCAATCATTCTTCTGTGTGTACCTGAGGAGATAACACAGGAGAGCTGAGCCTCTCTGCAGGATGCCCATCACTGCTGGGATGGGAGAGAAGCCCAGAGTGTGTCTCTGCTCTGTTCCAAGGAGTGTGGCCACAGTAAAGCAGCAGCATCACCACTCCCCAAAGCCTCAAGGTTACAGAGTAGGCTGGGGGAAGATGAGTGTGTGTGTGAGGTGACTTGACATAAATATTCATCCTGCTGAGCTTTAGGATTAGAGAAAGAAATTCATATGGGAATCTGCAAAAAAAAAGTATGAAAATGAGCTGGGTATTGGTCCTGAGCAGGAAAAACTCTTCTCTCTTGTGAGCCATGGTCACTGCAGGGTTATCTGGCAATGATCAGCTCACGTGTCAAGGCTTGAGATGCCCCATGAATAGCTGAAAAGGACCTTGCACCTCTGCTTCTGGACCTCCTCCACCTCCCTGAGACCACGGGCAAGTAATTTAGGGCATACCCTGCTCTGCAATGCAAGGTGGGACAGACAGGTCCTGTCTAACTTGGCCTGTGGGACTGGAAAGAAAACAGCCACTCCAGAGTGCCAGATCTGAAGAGCTGTTCTCATCCAGAGCTTTTTAAGGGAGGCACAGAGCCAGGCTTAACTGATGGCAGTGCCAGAGCTGGCATCCCTGCTCTTTGCCACATGGAACTCTCCACTTGTGCTCAGAAACCTTGGCACTACCTGTGCTGGAGGGTGCACCTTCCCTCTCCAAACTTGCCACTCTTCCCACCACCCCATCCATCTGCAGAACACAGCAGTGTGCAGCTACAGGAGGAGATTCAGACAGGACAGGGATTGAATGTCCAAATGTTCAATGAATCCAACCCAAATTGAGACAAGCCCTGCTGCTGAAGCCAACAAACAGCACGTCTTGGCTTTTCCTCCACTTCTCCAAAGCCCTGTTTGTACAAGGGGAAGAACAAGCTGGTTTGGCAGACACCTAGACAACGTGCAGCTTCACCTCAAACTCAGCTCCTGAATCTGGTCCTGAGGGTTTCACAAAGCCAAGCCTGTCAGCACAGTTACTCTGTTATTTCTGCTACTCCTCTCCCTCCTCACTCTCTCCTCTTTCTTTGGCTACTCCCAGGACAGTCTGTGAAGCTCCCGATGCTCTGGCTGAGGTGAGAGGCAGTGCCCTGCTTGCCACCCTGCCTGCCACCCCCTCCACTGCCATCTGCTTCTAAACTCCAACTCACAGAGGTTCTTTGCTGACAATACTCTCCAGCAGACACCTAGTCCCACGAGGACCAAACTCAATCGAGCTCAGGGCTGCAAATCATGAAGCAGCCTCATGTTAATCCTGGCTATTCAAAATGCTAAGGAATGCAGAAGGTAAATACAGATCTGTTTTGAGGCCATCATTTGTCCCGTTTGTGAGAGGAAAATTGAGGTGCTCCATCTCCCAGGCTTTAATCCCAGGAGAACACCTTGGGAAATGAACCTGCTGGAAGCACTGCACATGAGATGCACCCTTTGTTCAATCCTCTGTGTGCTGCTTTAGTCACAAAGCTTCACTCCTGGATCCATTAACCCTCTTGTTCACATTCTAATGAGGCTTTCACACTTCCCCACTGCTTTGCTGCTGAGTGACTTCCCTGAGCACTGCCTGGAATCCAACTGCCAGGGTTAAGTTTTGCCCTTGTCTTCAGACCTGGCTAGAGAGAAAAAAAACCAAACCAAAGTAGTGCCCAGTGCTGCAGGTGTAAAGTTGGCTGTGGGTAGGTCAGACCAGGTGGTTGAATTTGCAAAGCAGTCCTTGACTTCTGTGCCACTTCAAACACATTTGAATAAATACTCTGCATGCCCAGATTTGATCAGCTTGCATTCCCAGTGCTGCAGTGTCCTTCTCTTTGGCACTCCTTGCTCTCAGTTACAGGCACTCCAGCCAATCTGTAGCTGCTCTTGTTGATGCCTTTGTGGTAAAGTCCCTTCCTCCCCTCTGAGCCACCCAGGCCCCTGCTCTTAGCTGCACCCAGTCACCCTTCAGCTGGCTCTCTGCTTTGTGGGGGTGCAGGCAGCAAAGTTTTCCCTCTACATGTCCCACAGGGACCATCCCCCTTGCACCAGCAGCCCCTTGGCTTTAGCTAACAAAACATCTTTGTACAGACAGCAGTAATCTGAAGGCATGGCAAGAGGGAAAGACTCCACCAGCTCCCCCTCATCAGGGTGACTGATCCTGTGTGTCCCTTGCCACCTTATGCACCAGCACCAGTTCCTGTGGCCATACTGGTAACCTGACCAGTGGTGAGGTT
The DNA here is from genome assembly GCA_024611195.1 of Ceyx melanurus. Lineage (NCBI taxonomy): Eukaryota > Metazoa > Chordata > Aves > Coraciiformes > Alcedinidae > Ceyx > Ceyx melanurus. The sequence continues at coordinate 37,656 of JANHGL010005001.1, read as the reverse complement.
TCAGTCTGTTCCCTGCATTATGCAATCTGACAACTGTGCAATTCATTCCCAGCTACCCGGGGAACCTGTTTGGAGCTCCTGAGCTTTGAGCTGTGCTTTGGGGTTGTTACCCAGTGTCACCAATCAGCACTTGAAGTGAATCATCTGGATACTTTTCAAGTACTTGCTAAACAAAAGCTGCACATTCTGGAGCATCCACCTGGGATTTGAAACACAAGCTTGGAAAGGAAAAAAAGCCACTTCCAACTTTAGATACCATCGAGACTGATAAGGCTGATCTAAAGCCAGGCAGAGCCAACAAAGTTCACCCACTTGCCTTACTGTTATTCATCTGAACTGCCAACAAACTGCCAGGGTGACAAAACCAGCCCTGCTCTGCTGTGGGCAGAGCTGCAGGAAAACCACCCCAGGGTTGCAAATCCCAGTTCCTTACCTTCTCCTGGTACTGGCGGCGTGAGGAGTCCAGCGACTGGATGAGGGCCGTGGCGTGGCCGATGAACATGGCATAGCAGGTGGCCCCCACAATCATGCTCAGCATGGTGAGCCACACGTCAGACATGCCCACGGGTGCCTGCTGCCCGTAGCCAATGCACAGCATGTGACTCATGGCCTTGAACAGGGCATAGGAATACTGCTTCCCCCAGGAGTCGTTCTGAAGAGACAGAGACAGACACAGCTTTAGCAGTGGGATGAGAAGAACAGACCCAAAGCACTTGAAAGCACTTCTGGATGTGCCACAGGCAGGCATGGAGGGGGTTTGGGTGGTGTTTGTTTGGGGGTTTTTTTGAGTTTCCTAATGGTCAGGTATTTTGGTGGGTTTTGTTCTTGTAGGTTTGGTTGGACATGGTGACCCAGGAGGTCCTTTCCAAGCAGGATTGTGATTCTTTGATGGCTCAGAAGTGCTGGGAGCAGTCGATGTAAAACAACCAAAAAAGCCCATCTGTAGTTACCTGACATTAACTGTGGCCAGGGTTCTGACAGATTCCATGTATGTCTTTCCAGAAGAGAAGCCAGACAGTGTGACACTGGCAACCTGGGATACACTCAGACTGGGATACTGTCAAATAACCCACGTGTGGAAGAAGGAACTGAAACAGATCATGACTCCTCTGGGAAATGGACTTCACCAGAGAACTGGCAGAAGAGGCCCTGAGCAAGGCTGCCAGCAGCAGGAGCTTGCAGTGGGAGGATCACTCCCCAGCAATTTAGGGAACAGTCAGGATCCCTGGTCATTCCATGGAGAGATGGAAAGGGCAGCAAATTAAGATGGTAATGTCCAGACAGCAAGTTCTGCTCGGCGTAAAACGAGGCTTTCTCTGAGGAGCTGAGAAAACCACAAATGAGTTTTCTCAGCTGTACAAAAGCATCTGATTTGAGGGATGCAATAAACCACCTTGAGAAGCCAGCTGAAGTCAACGGCTTCTTTTGGACACCCTGTGCTCTCCTGCTGCAACCAGCACAAGAAGCACTCCAGCAATTACATTGTGAGATAGAGAGAGAGAAAAAACACCAGCATAAATTTCATGATTATTCTGATTAGCTGGAGTTCATGGAACAGCTGAAGGTACATTTACTTTCCAGTGGGTGTTATGTGCTTGCAAGTCCTTGCCACCAAAGCTTGCAAAGTAAATGTGCTGTCATTAGACCTTGCCATTAGAAGGGATGGGGAAAAATATATCTGCTACAGCAATTTTCATGGTGGCACATAAATCTGTACATTCATCACTCTTCTTTCTGCTCCTGGGAAGGTGTGCACACCATGGATATAGCTGTGCAGGTACAGACAGCCCTGGCAATTGAGAAGGTCACTGTGCAGAAGGCTTTGTGGGTTCTCAAACCATCAAGAGAGATTTCTGTGGACTCCAGTCAGGGAGATGCAGCAGGCTCAGCACCAGTGGCCAGCAGTGCTGGGAGCCCTGGAGCTTACTGGATGCCTCCTTGGAGGTATCTCATCACCATCAAGTGGGTGGCTGATGACCTCCCTGCAAACAGCTCTCTGAGTGTCACTAATGTTGATGGAAATTTTTCAGCAAGCTTAACAAGTAGTAAACAGAAGCAAAGTGTTCCTGTTGCTGTTTGTGATCTGTGGAGAGGAGCTGGAACCTCTGGAGATTGTGAATGCTTGGTCAGGAGATAAGCACATGGACAAAGACAGGAGATAGCATTACCCTGCCCATCTTTGGTTACATTATGCAAGACAGGCCTGATTCACACTGCAAGGAGAAGGGCAAAGCAAAGCAGGGACAGCAGAGTGGACACAGAAGAAGCAGCACTTTCACAAGCCCAGAAAAAAACTGCTCCTTGCTGGCGCCAGCCTGTCTGGGCTTCACCTCCCTAACAAAAGGGGGAACCTGGTCACCTCCTGCACTGGAAAAAACTACCCTGGAGTCAAGAGAGAGGGACAAAAGACAATGTGGGCATTGCTGTCTCTGTTCCTGGCTTGCCGATGGGTGAGGAGCCACAGCCCAAAAGGCAGCCAGCTAGAGGGGGAGGCAAGGAGAGTCTGTGCTCTGGGGGCAGCAGGAAGGATCTGAGCACAGGGGCTGCCTGAGGTGTAAGCACCAAAGGAGCAAATGTGCTTGCTGCTTTTCCTCACCCACTGTGGCTCCCACAGTTCTGCCCAAACAGTGGGGAGCCTCTTTCCCCAGCAGCCAGGTTTTGTGTCCTTTAGCAGACTCACCTGGGATCAGTGAAGGATGGAGCAGCTCACCCAGGCAGCCCTGCAGCTTCACCAGCAGCATTTCCAGGAGCCACACACCCTGTCCCTCAGCCCTCTGCTCATAGAAGTCATAAAATCCTGGCCTTTGCATTTAAAGAATGGCAACTGCTGGGAACTCTGTGGGTTTAGCCCATCTCCAGGCCACACTTCAGCAGGGAAGTCGTCTTCCCAAGACACCAGCAGGAGCAGTCACACTGGACCAGCCTTTGCACCACCTCTAAAGGTGGGCAGCACATTCACAGCTTTACTGGGGCAGTAGTGCAAGGGTCCTGTCCCAGCCCTTCTTGCTGAGCTCAGATTCTAAAGGGAATCTGTGGAGACAGAATGAGAAGAGCTGAGCTGGAATTCCACAGATCAGGAAAGCAGCTGCCAGGGTTTTTGATGGCCACGAATGATCAGAGCTTAAGAGGAACATCTGGCTACCAGGCAGGTTTGAGTTTCAAAAGCCATTCTTCCAGCAACATGCTGCTCAGGAGGGCTGGTTAGGAGGAAGCTTGCCAGCATTTTGTAGGAATTATCCAAAACTACCCCATCCAACACCAGTGAGCCCCCCGTTGCCTGCAGAAACACTTTGGGCTCCCTGTGAGCCCAATTCCCAGCAGCAGCAGGGCTCCCAGAGGGGACAGCCTGCTTCATGCCAGCCAGAGGAGATGGCTGAGTAATAACAGGCTGAGGGGCTGCTGGAAAACACCAAGGGTTTGGAAAAAAACCATCCTGAGCACCGTGGTCTGCTGGGAGAAGAGATCAAGGACTGCTGAAAGAGAGGCACTTTCCTGGAGGGGAAAGCTCTCAGAGCAATTACCTTTAGGACACTGGTTCTGAGCTCTCTGAGCAGCTGTAAAGAGCCCTGGCTCTTCCTGGCACAGTCTGTGTGATGACTCTTTGCTATCTGTAGTTTTTAGACCTTCTCCACACTCTGGTTTTCCACAGAACGAGCAGGCAGCTCAAAACTGAAGCACTTGGAAGTCAGAGTAGGAGCAGTGGTTCCAGTTTAATCATGGTGCCTTCGACTACAGCTTGTTTCTGGAAGAGCCATACCCCTGTAGTCAAGACACTACAGTGCCAGTCCCCACGGTGAGAGGGTTGTGCTGCTTCAAATATACTGGAGTGGCTGAAATGGCCCATTAGGGGAGGTAAACGAGGCCTTAAACTGCAGCAAGAAAATGACTCCTCGTTACCCAAATCTCAGAGCTAAAATGGAGCTACAGATCTGGGTTTGAACACAGGCAAGAGAGATGTGATCTCAGCCACATGCCAGGCACTAAAAGCATCTGCAAAAGGGAGTTCAAAATGACTTTGAAGCAGTTGCTCAGCCTGGTTTGTTTTTACCATGCACACTGGCAGTGCTGGAAGGGTTTCTCTGGGGTTAATGGCTGCACTGCCTCTGCTCAGCCCCATCCTTGGATACTTGGGAGACACATTCCCTTGGTACTGCACACTGCCTGGGTCAAGCTGTGAAAGAAAGCCTCTGAACATCACTGTTCATCCTTCCCCAGCCCATGCTGGAACTGCTGGGCTGGGAAAACAAAGCTTGGGATCCCCTTAAAAGGAAGGGAATAGTGGGATGAGAAATGGAGGTGACAGGTCAAACTTATCAGACAGAACCTGCCTGTTCTGGGCTTGTTTCCAAGGAGAGCTTTGGCCTTCACCTACCAGAAGATATTTTCTAGCACTCCAGTACTAATTACCCCCACCAGCCATGCAGCCACTGTTCTTGGAGCTCCACTGAGTGCAGACCTGGGTATCTGAGCTGTACCCAGCCCTGGGCCACACTCTGGCCTTGTTTCCAGCCCTGCCTCTGGCTTCATCCCCTGCTGTTAACTGGAATCCCTGGGCAGACCCAGGAGGTGACTGGAGTGGTGAGTGGACCCTGTTATCAGCACTTCTCTGCTCATCCTGGTTTTCAGACTGGTAGGACTGTGTCACCCTAGGTAGGGGTGACCTTTGGCTCTGAACTCATCTCCCATTGTGGAGCAGCCCTCCTCCTGCTCCTTCCCAACAGCTTTGATCAAACATGACCATTCACTACCCAGCTTCATACCCCTGCTGGGGAAGAGCAGGAGGGATCTGCTGGAGCAGAGGCTTGGGGGCAGTTAGGAAGCACACAGGGGATCTCTGCAGGGTTGCTAGGTCTTCCACAACCCTTCCCTTCCCTCTTCTATGTCACCAACACTGCAAGAACGTGTTGGGGGTTTAAGCTCCTTCTTCTGGCAGAAGATGATGATGAATATTTCCCAGGCAAGGTCACTGCATTGGACATGGGGATATTTGCCTTCCCTGCAGGGTTTATCAGTTCTGCACAACACCCAGGGGAGAGAGAGCCACGTGGTCCCAGCAGCTTTCAGGTCTCAGCAGAGCTGGGATTTCTCTGCTGAGGAGCTGCCAGACAAGGGTCTGGGGGAGGTGCTGCTGCCCGTGCACAGTTCTCCTGGCAGCTGACTCACCAGAGTGGGGATTTTTAATCAAGTGCCCTGTAGGGAAGCTGATGCTGAAGCCCCTGAGGTCGGGGCTGAGCAATTCATACTGCAAACATCCCTGCCATGTCAGAAAGGAGTCAAACAGAGCCTCACTCCTTCCATGAGTGATAAAGATGAAACACAGTGAGTGCAGAGAGTGCTGAGATGAACTGGACCCGGGGATTTATCCAGCCCCTGAGATGATTTTGGCAACTCCAGGGCTCTTCACAGATCCCCTGGAAGAGGATCAAACCTTAAAGAAGCAGATGGGAGGTGATGAATCTGCTTTCCCTGCTGCCTTGGAATCAGAGCTGCTGTTATGGATTGCCAAGTGTCTAGGTGGGCAAGTCCAGCACCTGCATGCTCAAGGAGAAAGCATTTGGCACCTCACTTCCAGCTCCCTTTGCCTGTAGCAGTTTCAGAAGGTTCCTTTTTTTCCCTCTCCAGTGGTCCCATCCCAGCTTTTTGGCTCACCAGCCCATCAGTGACTGAGTGGCCTCTTCCATTCCTTCCCTGCAGGCTCTATGTGAATTGTGACACTAATGAATTGTGACCCAGCCATCACTGGTCCCAGTGACATGTCTGGAAACCTCCTCAGATTAGAGGACAGAGCCTCACAGTGAGAAGAAACTACCTGATTCTGAAAGAGCTAATCATTCTCTTTGTGAGATCTTCACAACCCAAGCTATTTTGGGGCTGGCATCTTTCTGAACAGCTTCTGGAGTGGAAGCCACCTGACCTATAGGTGGGACATAAAATCATCTCTCCAGTTCTTCATCCTACTTTCCCCAGGCTCCATTTCTGAGACAGTTACTGAGATAATAATTTCTTTTTCACTTTCATTAAGTGGAAAGACTGAAGGTGATTTAGCTGCAGAAAGAGGGGAAAAAAAAATCACACAAGGCCACTTTAATTCCCATCCTCACAGGCTCTCAAGGCTGGGAACACAAGCACTGCAGCACAAGTCCTTGCCTCTGGATAGACACTTCCCATCCTACCCCTCCTGGAGACTCTGCCCATCAGATGATCCTTCCCAGCTCTCTTCAGGCTTGCTGCTAAGAAAGGTGCCCAGGATAAATATTTTTTCTTCCTCTGTCCTGTCTCCTGCCACCTCTCAAGACCCTATCCCTTCACTAGACAAATGCTGTAAGGGAACATGGCTCAGTCTGTGGAGGATTTGTCTGCACCTCTCTGGGCTGTTCAGGATCAGGAGCTCTATGTCCTTCAGAACCCTGATCTTTCACTGCCTGCCATGGCAATAAGAGAAAGGCAGGATGGGGAAGAGAAAGCAGCTGCTGAATGCCTCGTTCTTCAGCTGCAGATGAAGAAAGGGTTGTAGTTTCCAGAGCTGTCAGTCTGACATCTTCCAACAGCAGGAAGGGAATTATTATTGCAGAGGGAAGAAATGAATAAATAAAGGCCAAACAGATGACTTTTTCAGGGATGCTCACTCCACTCAGGCACGGGCAGCTCCCCATGTGGGAGGCATGGGAAGCTGGCAGTTGCTTTATCCATTTTACATTTGCTCTGTTCTGCCCCAGTGCCTGATTAGTATTCTTTTTTTTTTCTTTCTTTTTTCTTCTTGAGAAGAAGAAATTGGCTGGGGGAATCTGGAGGTTAAGAGCTCCAATTTTTTAAGCTTTGTCAGTTTTTGCTGCTTAATCAACTGGACATTGTCCCTTTGAATAAAAGATCCTGGATTCTCAGGAAGATGGTTGAAAGGTACCATGAACTCCCCCTGCATTCAGCATATGGTAGAAATCTCCCTCTCAGCAAACAGCAGAGCCAGTGGCACGGCCTGGGATGTTACTGGGAAGCCTGGTGACTGATCCCATGATGGAGCACCCACCTGTGCCCCGACAGGGTCTGTTTCAGCCCACTCTAATGGGATAACTTGCAGATCAAGGAGAAGGGAGATCACACTGAGCCTTTCCATGGACGTGGAAGGCTTGTTTCCTTGGGGCTGGGAATGGGAATTATGGATCACACCCATTTGTGGCTCTTGGGGCCTCACTGCATCATCTGCCCAGTAGAAAACCATTTCCCTTCTTTGCTGGTGTCTGCCAGGAGGGGGAGCCTGGCTCCTGCCTTCTGCAGCCTCTGCTGGGGCTGGTTGCTGCTCTGCAGCCCTAGGAGGGGCTCCTTCAAGAAGCCTCCTGCCCACAGTGCCCTGGCTTTCCAAGTGCCTGCTGGCCAGTGGAGGAAGCAGCTACAAGGAGGTGAGGGGGGAATGGGAAGCTGGGGAACGTCACGTTAGCGCTGGAGCTGGATGCTGAGCTGGTGCTGCTGTGGCCAGGAGGGAAGGAGCAGGGCTGGCACTCACCACCATGCGGTTGAGGGACACCCAGCAGTCATCAGGGAAGTCCTGCAGCATGGGCACCAGGAACTGGAGGCAGCCATCCCAGTGGCACAGCAGCAGCATCATGCCAATG
>JANHGL010005001.1:0-29942 GCA_024611195.1 Ceyx melanurus | reverse complement strand
CCCACCCACCCACCTAATCAGATCAGTGTCAGGGTCGAGGACCTTGCTAAAAGGAGCTGCATCAGCCTGATCAGGTTGGGCACAGCACTGGAGCAGAAGCAGCTGAAAAGCAGCTGAAAACCCAAAGGACAACATCACAATCACTCACCCCTCTTGCCCTTTAATTTTGCCTTCTCATTTGCATGAGAAGCTCCATAACTCATCAAAGAAGCTGGTTGCAAAGATTTCTGGAGCATCAGCCACTCCTCAGAACTAAACTCCATCATGCCATCTTTTGAACTGCAGTGCCCTTCTTCCACTGCTGCTCTTGCTGAGTCTGTGCTACACACTGACCCAGGGTGGGAGCTCTCTGTTCAGGATGTCAGATGCAGTCTCTGCAAGCAAATGCAGCCAAGAGTGGCCTCAAAACTCAGCAGAGGCTTCTAGAAGAGGATTGGATCCAACTGTTTCCTTGTATTCTGCTGCTCTGTCACTTCTGGTCTCATAGGAAGGTGGGCAAAGGAATGAGAAACATGGCAGAGCTGTAGAGCATTTTTGTAGCTTAAAGCACTTCTTAGCTCTTGTGACAGAGATGGATGGATGGATGGATGGATGGATGGATGGATGGATGGATGGATGGATGGATGGATGCCTGACAGCCATGCCCCAGCCTTGCCAGCATGCCCTGCCTGGAGAAACATTAATCACTGCTCCCCACACAGGGTCTTGCTCTTCCTGGCAGAGGAGGAGTGAAATGTTTGGACAGCTTTGTGTGAGTGAAGCAGAGACTCACTGCTGTCAGCTGGGCCTCCTCAGGAGACATCTCCATGGTTAGAAGGCTGTTTTGCAGCCCAACCCACAACCTGGTGACAAAATGTCCTAGTTGGATTTACTGGAAGGGAACAAAAAGCAGAGGAAAGTGAGGAGCAAAGTCAATCAGCTGAGGCTGCACATCCCAGCTCGGGCCCTGCATTTCCAGCCTGGCCTGTGGGATGGTGGCCCCTTCCAGGGTATATTTCAATCAGCTCCACCCTTCAAAGCTTCCCACAGAGCCTGCAGCCTCTCCTGGTCCTGGACTCCCCCACAGCCCTGCCACAGCCTCTCCACTCTGGTGCACAGCCTGTCTGCTGTGTCCCCTGCAGAGTCCCCATCAGCTCTGCTCTTGTACCCTGGCCCTGCCAGGCTGGTGAGGTCAGTCTCTTCTCCCAAGAAACAAGCACCAGGACAAGAGGAACTGGCCTCAAGCTGCCTCAGGGGAGGTTGAGGTTGGAGCTGAGGAACAATTTATTCCCTCCAGGGTTGGCCAGGGCTGTCCCAGGCTGCCCAGGGCACGGGTGGAATTCCCAGGATCCCTGGAGGGGTTTCCAAGCTGTGGAGCTGTGGTGCTGAGGGCCATGGGGCAGTGGTGCCCTGGCAGTGCTGGGTTAATGGTTGGACTTGATCTTAAAGTTCTTTTCCAATCCAAACAATTCAATGATTCTAAAATAGCAAAGTAATTTTCAGTTTGCTGTGGTATTAATCAAAGCTGAGAAGGCAGGGACTGGATCTGGAGGGGAGAAGCACACCAAGGGCTTTCACTTCCACATCACTGCCTGGGCTCCTCTGAGCCTCAGTGCAGGAAGATAAGTGACTCAGCCAGCTGGGAATCACCTCCAGAGGGACAAGGGCCATGACTCTCAAAGAAGCATCAGAAGCAGGGAACAGGCCACAGCAGCCCACAGAACTCCTTGCTGCTCTGCCACAGATAAAACTGGTCCCCTCCAACCACAGCAGGGCAGTTAAAAATGCAGAAATCTTTTCTTATCAAAAAAATGAAGAATCATTTGTCAGTTGAGCTGCCTAAATTGGCTCATCACCCTGTTGTCAGAGCTAGCTGCTCAATTTGAATGCCTGTTTCCACACTTCCCCCACCTAATCAGGATGCCACGGGGTCAGAAGCATGGAGAGACACCAACGTGCTCAATCCAGACCAGGCGGGAGCCACAGAAGAATACTGGGAAAGCAGATGGATGAATCATTTGGATACCTGCTTCAAAACTCCATGATTTCCACTGCATCCGAGATGCAGCTGGAGCCCAGAGTGTCACTTAGTGTCAGAAAGGCAACTCTAACAGTATTTCTGAGCTGAAAAAGGAGAAAATATCCCAAATCCAGCATGAAAGGCTGTTCTAGGAAATCCAGCTCTCAGTGCTGACTCCATCTGAAAGCTGAGCACATCATTCACAAAGAGTAATTCCTACTGGTGTCATCTTCTCTCTCTGTTTCCATTGCAGAACTGATCACTGTCACTCAGACAACCCAAAGTGAATCCAGCCACGGGCTATGCTTCTAATGAAGCCACAGCAGCAGTTTCCAGGAGGATCTCTGCATGGATCTTTTGTATGTCCAGGGTTTCACTGAGCTAACAGCCTCTCCTCTCCCACCCAGGTGTGGTTTGCAAAGAGCTTCAGCCCTCCTGTAACCCAGGGAACTCCAGCCAGGGACAGGGAGAGACCATTTACATACTGGGATGCATTCAGAAAAATGTGCCCAGCAGGGGTAGGGAGATTCTCCTGCTCCTCTGCTCTGCCCTGGGGAGACCGCACCTGAAATGCTGTGTCCAGTTTTGGGCTCTCCAGTTTAAGAGAGACTGGGATCTACTGGAGAGAGTCCAACAGAGGCTATGAGGATGCTGAAGGGACTGGAGCATCTCCCCTGTGCAGAAAGGCTGAGGGAACTGGGGCTGTTCAGTCTGGAGAGGAGCAGCCTGAGAGGGGATGTGATGAGGGTGCCAGAGCCTGGCCCAGGCTGCCCAGAGAGGTTGTGGAGTCTCTTTCTCTGGAGACTTTCCAACCCCACCTGGATCTGTTCCTGAGAGACATGCCCTGGGTGCCCCTGCTCTGGCAGGGGGTTGGACTCCATGATCTCCAGAGGTCCCTTCCAACCCCTACCATTCCATGATTCTATGATTCACATGCAAGAGAAAAGGAAGAAACACTCACTGTGCAGCACAGAAGAATAAGAGGGGAGAGGTGTGAACAAACCTTTCACTGACAAGAAGCTCCTACTGTAAATAAGCACCTGTGTTGCAGGGAATCCTAACTCCAGTAGCTTACTGGAGAGTGGCTAAGCCAGTGCTGCAGTGCATTTAGAAACTCCTCTTTCCAAGGGTACTCTGATATCCCTGTTTCTTGACTGTCCAAAACAAACCATGACTTCAGAATCCCTGTTACAGTTGGCTCTGTTCTTCCAGCCAAAGGACAGCTTGAGACGCTTTCAGAAAGGAGAGCTTGGGAAAGCAGAAGGACCACAGCTTCCCTCAACAACCCATCTTGAATTGTGTAAAAGCTGCATCTTAGGATCCCACTTACACAGAAGCATCTATAGGGATCAGATCAGTCTGAATCTGCAATCTCTTCAGCCCCAAATAACTACAGTGCTCCTCACTTGGCTCTGTGCTGCAGCCTTCTCTTGACCTCGTGCTGCAGCCTCTCGCTTGACCACGTGAGCTGGAAGAAATGAAGGACACCTTGGGGAAGGGGAGGCCTTGGCTCTGGCACTGAAACAAGGGCTCTGGCTGCAGTCAGAGTTGGTTCATTAGGTGTGGTGCTCTCTGCTGGCAAGCAGCTTGGTGGGGCTACCCAAACCAACAGGTCAGCAGCATCTCTCTGAGCCCTGAGAGCTGTACTGAAACTGTCAGCTTTTCCCAAAGGTCTGAGGCACACCTGGTGGGAGCTGGAGAGAACCACCCTGGCAGGGAGAGCTAAGAGCATCCCCAGCAGCTCAGCTGAGTGCTGGACTCCCTGCCATCCACAGGGCTCATGAAGAGACTGAGCAGCACTGGCCAGCAGTGGAACTGTTTGTTGCCCTTCACTGCTTCTCCTGACACCACAGCAGTGTTTCTGCAGTGCTGCATCCAGCCTAAGCAAGCCTGCTGGTCCTGAGCCAGCACCTCTGCTGGGGAGAGGCTGTACCCACACCATGGTTAATATACAACAGTGATAAATCCCCTGGGGATAATCAAGTAGCTGTGACACTGCTCCAGCTTAATAGAAAGCAAAGAATTTCCTCTTCATTTAGGGCTTAAAAAAAAAACCACCCGAAGACCTTAAAAGGAAATACAAAGCTCCAAAGAGAATCAAAAGAGTATCTCATGTCATTCTGAGGGCTCTAGGGTCAGAGTTAAGGTTGTTCTGCTGTGATGAAATACATGTTTACTTACATTTAAGGGGAGTATTTGGTGGACTACAGGGAGGAAAGTTGTCAAGTCTTTCACGCTTCTTTCCTTGGCTTTTGTAGATAACAGAAGTAAAGATACATTTTCCTCACAGAGGCATTAGCTGCCTTTTTAAACCTAAGTGTTAATCTCTTGATATACTGGGGATAGGTGTTGCTGTGAAGAGCTTTTCTGAGCCTAAAAATACCCTTAGACACATTACTGAAGGTGGTTGTACTAAGTCCCCGCAGCATCAGCTGCAGCATCTCTGCAGATCACCCACCCAACCACTGACCAGACCACAGCCTGTTCGCACAAACTCTGCCTGGCCAACAGCTCAGGCTCTTCCTCATGCTGGCCAGCAAGCAAATGAAAAGCAGCTCACTGAAAAACCAGTGGATCACTAAGTGGTAGGGATCACTGCCACAGATCAGGGCCAATTCCTGTGGCAAGGGGCAAAATGGCACCTTCCCTGACCCCAGCAAGAGTCTTGACTCACACAACCCAAGCAGGGCTTGGGAGCACTGATGAGCAGATCCATCCTGGGAGGCTGGAGTGAGGGGAGAGACAAAAATCCCACAGAACTCATAGGATGGGCTTCCCCTAGGAGGAAAAATCCTCTCTGGGCACAGGCAGCATTATGCACATCAGAGCACTGAAGCATGGAAGCTGTGAGCACACACGAGGCACACACTAAGCCAAGCCCCCTGAGCAACTTCAGATGCTGTAAGGACACACAAGACATCAGCCTGGAGAGGCAAAGGGCAGCTCCCCAAGAGATTCAGCCTGTGGAGCAAACCCACACCACTGGGAGATGTGTTTCAGCAAAGCAACCCTGCTGGTTTCCCTCTCCTGATGCTGCATCATCAACCTTCCTCACCCTCCCCAGCTCTCCATTTACCCTCCTGGGTCACATTGAAGCTGTGACAAAACAGAAATGGATTTGATTCCAAGAGGTTTGCCTGCCTAAGCAGCACACCAGGCCACACATTTGGTTCTTCTGGAAGAACAGATGAAATATTGGTTTTGCTACTAAAATATATAAGCTCTGATTTTCTGAGACAGCTACTTGAGGCTGATCTGCTGAAACAGGACTTAGCTAAGATAGAAAAATCATGTCAAGGAAAGCAGTTGGGCTTATTTACTACTGCCTAATGAAGTGGGAAGCAGGAGCCCCTCGTGAAGGGTCAGCTCTGGGCCAGGCTGTACTAATCACAACGTGTTTGGCAGCCCCGTGGTGCAGGAAGGAGGGAGCTCTGGGATCCAGATTGTATTGGGACAACGCTGAAAGCACCAGCCAGCAGGGAGCAGATGGACTGGAGATGGGAAATCATCTGTGGAGCACAAAGACATCTGCAAGCAGAGTGCAGATTCAGGGATGCACTCAACAGTTGGGAGGTTTGGGTTTGGGTTTGCCTGCTCTGTGCTGTGCCAGCAAAGAAAACCAGAGCCAGAAGATCAAGTTGGAGATGAAGACAAGAGAGTCTGGGGTTGATTCTTTTTTTTTATGCTTGCTTTGCACCAAATGACATAATCAATGTCAGCAGAGTTGCTGATGCTGCCTTGAGTCAGAGGGAGAGCAGAAGCAGGTCTGTGATTCACCAGGTTTGATGCTCACGGGGGAGAGAACTTGTCTTGGAGCTGCCTGGAACTGCCAGCTGGAGGGAAATGCACCAAGTGCCAGGTGTTAAGAGAGAGATCCAAGTAGATTTTACACTTAAAAGATAATAATCCTTTGTGCTGCTGTGGCAGTTTGCAGGTCTCCAGGGGCTCAGCTGACATTCATCTCTTCTGCTTCAGTATCTCCAGTGACTGTGATCTCTCCTGTTCTAGATGGGCACAATGAGGGGCACAGAAGGAAAGAGACACTTGCCAGAGGTTGTGCAGAAGCTGAGAGCAAAGTTTTGAGCCAAATCTAGAGCTGCCAGCTTTGATGTCCTGCTCTAACCACTGCCCATGTACAGTGGCTACCAAGTTGAGCCCAAGGAGGTACCTTTGTGTTCAGAAACACACACAAAAAGCCAGTGTGTGATTGTGCAGGGCAGGGAGAAGGGATCCTGCAGCACTCTGGTGCTGTTAGAGCTCTGTAGGAACATGATGCAGCCTGCAAACCTCTACCTCCTCCTGGGAGGATTTAACTCTTCCCAGACAGCTTGCTGCTGGCTAATGGAAGCTCTTCTCCAGGTAGGAACTGAGTGACCAGAGACAGAGAATGGGAGAAAGCTCATGAAGGGAAAAAAAGCAGCATTTTCTTGCCTTTTCCCTCAGAGACTTGGGTCTACTGGTAAATATTCCCAGCAAAGAAAGGTGAACAAGCAGGACTAATTAGCAGGGAGAAAGCTGGCAGATGTTTCTAGATATATATAAACCCCAAAGATCCTGCCACCACCCTGTGTTTTGCCTCTTGCACTCTCAGAGTGGAGGTTGTCATGCCAACAGCCCCCCTTCCCCTCCCCATGCCACCATTCCCAGCCTAGACTTTAATCTCCATCATTTTAAGAACTTTTGTCACCACGGCAACGGGACACAGACTTTGTACAAATATTTTTTTCTAGCACAACTCCAATGACTGTGTTTCCTGCATGCTTTTCTTTAAACCTTGAAAAAAAAAAAACAAAACCCCAACAAAATACAAACCATCTTGGGGTTGTTTTCTGTCTCCACTGAAGTGAGTTGCAAGTGACAGGAGGTGGCCAATGCTTTTCAGTGGGGCTTCTGTTTCTCTTACACCTACAGCTCGTGGGGTTTTCAACTCTCAATATAGTCAAATGTCTTTGGAAAAAGTTCCTTTTTAAAAAAAGAAAAAGAAAATAAACCCCCAGGCAAGCCTCCAGAGCTGTAAGTAGGTTAGGTGTTGTATTCTCAGTGGGAATTGGGTATCTTACCTGCCTAGGTATTTCTTTTTTTTTAATCTCATGGCTCTTATCTGCACCTTTGGGAATTGTAGTTCTTCTGAGAGGCTTGGAATGAATCACTTCTGGAAATAGGTCACAGGCTTCTTTGGAAGTTACAGAATGACCACAGCCATCAGGCAAAAGGTCTGCCTGGCTCAGGAGCTATACATAGATATGCCCAGGGAAAGAAATATCTGGGAGGCTAAGGGGAAAAGAAGCAAAAATACCTGAGCACGAGACCAAAAAAAAATACAACTGGCTTGAAACTGGGGCCTCCAAGCCTGGGAATGGGATTAAGAAGGAGCAAGAAGTGGTCTGGGGGGCTGGGCCACAGAGCTGTTAGCTGGGCTGGCACTTGTGAAGGTATCCAGCCCTGGAAAAGCTGAGCAGCAGGATGAGGTAATGGATGGATGACTCAGATGCTGGAGGTAAGTCCAGGCTGCAGACTGTGTCAGAAGGACCTCATCTGTGGACTGAGCCAAAACTCCCTGAGCTAAGTGGGAAAACACCCCCCAAGTGCCAAAGTCATTCCAACAGCTGCTTGGGCCAGTGATGAGCCAAAGCTCTAATGGCAAGATTGAGCAGGTGATGCTGTTCCCTAGGGCTCTCACACCCCTTCCCTGGCATCACCAGCTCTTTTCCATGAGGAAATGAAAAAAACAAGGATAAATAGGTGTTCTGAGGAAGGGGCTCCCAATTTTCTTTCCTCCCAGCAGCTGGGCTGTGTCACTGGTTTGAAGCTGTTTGCTTCCCACTAGGCTTTGGGGATCTCTGATTAACAGATAGGAGACAATTATAATTAATTAATAATTACAGAGTATCTTTTGGGACAGTTTGGTCCAGGGAGGAACTAGTGACCAGCAGGTAGGACTCAAGTATCCTTGAAAGACATCAGTATTATGGGATGGGCTCAGGGCTCTTCACTATCCTCTCTCACTCAAAGCCAAGAGGACTTTTTCTCAAAGAGAAGGATCAGCTGATGAGAGGAAATACTCTTTTTTTTCCCCAAAGCTTGTGGAATGCATTGCTGCAAGAATCCTCCAGGCCAGGAACTTGGCAGGATATTAAATACATACCTAAATAAATAAATGGCTGACTAATAATAACTTTTAAATTGGTTTATAGTCTTCCTTTTCAGTGCTTGAAAAAAAAAATCCCAGAGGAATGAAGCTACCTGTGAGCAGATTATTTTAGAGCTAGTGTTTTGGAATTCATGATGTGTTCCCTCGGAAGAATTTGATCACTTTTAAGAGCAAGAGAGTGGACTAAATAATGTCTGGTTTGCCACAGTGTCTCCCTGTCCACAATCCTATACAAGACAGAGAACTTGGAACTGCCAGCTGTATTTGTACCCATAAACACACAGCCACAGCATGGGAGGAAGAAAATCAGATCAAGAGAACAGACCCTTCAAATGAGACAGAAAATGGTCTTCTCAAAACTCATATTGCCTGTGAAATTGCCCTGGTTCAGGTTCTAGAGAAAGCCAGTGCAAAAGAAATTAGCAGTGACCTTTATCTTCATATGTTTTTCAGTCACACTTGAATTTTTTTTCATTTAAAATTCAGAACAGAGTTTTAAAAATCCAAGACTGTCACTGAACATCCTCAGGGATCCACATGATTAGCACTGGGGGTGGAACAGCCACTCAGTAGGTCCTGCCCAGTAAGTGCAAACTGGCCAAAGAACCCTGCTCCAACTTTCCAACCCCACCTGGATCTGTTCCTGAGAGACATGCCCTGGGTGCCCCTGCTCTGGCAGGGGAGTTGGACTTTTTTCCCCTAAATTGCTGGATATTTCCAGCAAGGACCTGATTCCTGTTTGCTGGCCACTGGTGCCAGTGGATTTGCACACTACATGTCATGTCCAGGGAAGTGGCTGGGTGCAGTTTTTGATTTGCTGAAGAATCTTTTAGGGGTAGGAGATAATAATATTAGAAGAACAATAATAGTTTGATGGAGATGTTGGAGGTTGGAGTAAAATAGAAGGGTGTTATAAAAGTGATGCTGAGTCTCCAGCTGTGCCTCAGAGGTTGGAACTGGCACCAAGCTGATGATGTAAATCACACAGAAAGCTTTTCTGTCCTTGAAACCAATCTTCAGACTTTGCCACCCTTTCTTTGCAGCAAACCTACAGCAACCAAGCACCCAGAAAGCAAAAGATGTTAGGAAATGCTTTGAAAGGCCAGGTTTTTATCCTCCTCCCCTGAAAAAAAAGAGGTTTTTGATACCAGGTCCCTGTCTGGCACTGCTGGAACAGACCCAGGCACCACCACAGGGTTGTAAGATGCTCACACAAATGTTAACAGAATCCTAATGAAACCTGTTCTGGATGAACTGTGGGATCAGAAAGCATCTTTATTGGTATTTCTCCCCAAAAAGCACACTGCAGGATGGAGTTATTGCAACAGCTGCCTGCTTTGGGCCCATTTTTGCCATTTTCCTTCTGAAATGGCTTTGCAGTTCACATCAGGATAACCCACCTCTTCACAAGACTTCACCTAGATGCAACAGCAAGAGATTGATTTCAGCTTGGAAGCAGGAGTGGGTTTTAACCTTCCCAAGCTCTCACCCCCCTTCTACCTCTGGATGGACTCAGCTCACACAGACACCCCAACTGCCCTTGGATTGTTCTGCCTGTGGAAGAAGCTCCTGTAGCTGAAAGAGTGTTTCCTTGAATGCATTTAGAACTGGCTGTCTTTTCCATTTCAGTGACTGCTCCATCCCTTTGCTGGATACAGCAGGAAAAATAGACAGGGCTCATCTTTTTCTAGCTCACTTATTACTTTACTGGCTTTTTTTCTTTTAATCTCTTCCCCTTAAAGGAAAGAAATTCTAATTTTTCATTTATTCCAGGTTGTTCTCCATCATTCTCATCTGTCCTCTTTGAATTCCCTTTACTCTTACAGTGCAGAAGTAACTAAAATTGGGATGTTTTTATCCTCAGTTATCTTACCACAGCCATTTATATTTCTTCTTTTTCAGTGCTTTTCTCCACCCTCTGCTCCCCCAGTCCCAGTTCTGCTTTTTCAAGCCCTCTAGTAGAAAAGCAGACAGTAAGAAGCAACACAGAAAAAGCTTCTCTGAAGAAACTATCCTGTGAACCAGAACTGGGGCTGCTTTAAGCCTTCCTATTTGCTCTGCTTGTTCAGTTTGAAACTAAAGTCCTGTGGGAATTCACTTCATAACCTGCTCATTCGACCCCTCCTGCCTTGCCCTCTACTCTGGATCATTCCTCAGCTTCTGCTGCCTTGTCTGGTTTAATGACACCTCATTGCCATGAAAACCCCTAGTCCAGCAGGAGGAAAACCTGCCCCCCTCAGAAGCAATGGGCAGAAGTGATGGTAGCAGCACTGCAAAATTACCAGGGGAAATGAAGTCCATCAAAATGACAGCACTGATCTTTCTTTCCAATCCCTTAGCAGCTCACTGCATGCTGCTGCAGCAGAACCTCCCTTGGCAATACCTCTGAATATTTATTCCCAGAAATGAAGTCTGGGGTAGAATCTGTGACTGCCTGGCCCTTGCAAGACCTGCGTCTGCACTGGCTGTGCCACAAAGGCCACAGACTGTGGACAAGGGGGGTTCATCCACACGAGGAAGCAGGAATGGACTCCAGGGAAGCAGCAGGTATGTGTGGCCAGCCTCCTGACACTCACCTTTCCACCTCCAGCAGTGGCTGCAGCACCAGCTCAAAGGAAATTCAGGAGGGCTGAGCATCTCAGAGTATCTGGTGTTGAGCCTCAGTCAGGATTGATCTCTCCAGGTGACATGAATGAGAGCTGGGCAGAAGAAAGTGGTGTGGTGTGTGTCTGGACAGCTGCTTGGACAGAGGCAGTGCAGCCCCTGGTCAGGCTGGGGCTTGAGGTGGTTCAGACTCGGCAGGAATTGAGAAAAGCTCACATTGCTTTTTCTCTCTCCAAAAAGAGGATTAATAGAGTGGTAAAACTGCAACACTGGACTAATTTCTGCCCTAGAGAGCAAGGCAGGCTGTAAGAAGGACTGCAGAAGGGACCAGCACGTTGCTTCCAGTGGTTTGCTTTTACTATAATGAGTGTCTTTTCCACCAGCACTTCTAACCTAAGGCAGAATTATTATTAAGTGTCAGCAGAGATTATAAATGAAGCTGGATTCCTGACCCTGGAAAGCTTTGGCAGAGCAAGAAATGTGAATGAGGACATGAGCATGTTGGGCAGAGGCTGGAGATACCAGCAGCAGCTGCAGTGTAGGGGGTGAGGGAAGGAGAACAGGGAAAAGCTGAGGAGGGCTGGTGGGATGCCTCAAAAAGACAAGGTCAAGCTGAGCATGGGATGAAGCAAACACTGGGCATCATATTTGACCTTTCCAGCTTTCAAAGCCTGAATGGGAGGACCCAGATCTGACCTGCTCTGTCAGTTTAGGTCTTAGCATGAATTCAGAAGCATGGGATCCTGTGAGACAAGGAAATGCAGTGAAGCTTCTCTTGGTGACCTCCTATAAACTGGCAAATTCCTCATGTGAATCTCCTCCAAAGAGCAGGGAACAAAATAATCTGAGGGATCAAATATTTCATAGTAGGAAGAAAAAGGAGTCAGGCCCAGATGTCTGCTATCCCAGTTATTAGTTGGGACTGCCCCAAAACCCCAGGCACCTCAAGCTCTGGAAGCACTGCCAGTATCCCCAATTTTTCACAAATTATGAACCTAAGCTACAAAACTCTCCCTACCCCCAGAAATGATCTGAACAGCAGGTGCTGGATCTGCCCTACCCAGTGTATCTTCAGGAAGATTCACAAGGTGACCCCACAAATCCTTACAGACAAAAAGGGAAGACCAACAGTGCCAGCTGCCAAGAGCAGAGTCTGCCCAGTATGTCCCATCACCCTCCAGCAAGCCAGCTGGGTTTGCTAAGTTGTCAGCCCTGTGCACACAAACCTGCTCGTGGATGTAAGATGAAAGGATGTCCCCACTCCAAGGGATGCCCACAGCTGACCTCCAGCTGCCACTGCTCCAGGAATCCACTGCTCTGCCACGTTCCCCCAGCTTTCAGCACTGAGCTAGGAACTAACCCTCCCCACAGAGCTGAGTCCCAGAGCAGTGTTCCCACTGCCACCCCAGCTTGCTCCTGGCTCTTCCTCCTGCCACTTCACTGATGCCACTGCTGGTGCCTGGTGCTGGCAGCTGCCTCCCATCCATCAGCACATCCCCTTTTCTGTGCCAGCTGCCAATTAAGCTGGCTCATCTCTGCAACCTTCACACCTTGCCCCTTCCAAAAAGCAGCTCCCAGTGCACTCAAGTGCCAGGGAGCCGGTTGGTCACTGTCAGGCATGGAAAGCTCTGGATCACCAGCAAACAAGCAACGGGAGCAAGAAGCCACTGTGTGGGGTGCTGATGCCCAGAGCTCACCAGGAACTGCCTTGTCTGGAACAGAATGTGCTCCATCCCTTTTTGCTTGGTCTGTCTACTTCAGTCACTGGGGAAATATCCTCTCCCTGCCCTTCTATTGGAAAGATTGCTCCACAGACCAGTTTCTCCTCACTTCCAAAATGCTCTAGGAAGTTTCGGGGTGATGTCCTACAGCTGAGGAAGGAGGGAACACATGCAGGTAACTTTTCCTCCAAATGAGCAGAAAAATTGCCAGCTAATCAAAGCAGGCAGTGCTTCACTCAAGTGCCTGATTGGAGCACCAGCTCTTCTCCCTTCCCTCAGCCCATTAGCTGATCAGGGTCAAATGCTGGCCTCTGAGGATGCTCTTGGCCAGAGGCTGCAGAGGCAGGGAGAAGGAGAGAGGCTGAAAGGAGTTGGGATCTCAGTGCTCTGCACTCAGAGCTTTGCTGGAATACCAGGATCAGGGAGGATGAGGTGGGGCTGCAAACCTTGCCATGATTATTCAGTGCTCTGACACGGCAGGTCCTCCTTCCATGGTGCCAGACCAGAGCCAAGGCAGCAGCAGAGAGAGTCCTGCAGTTTTTCAGCACTGCTGGTGAATCCAGCAGGAAAGGGGGGGATGCTGGGAAGCTGGGATGCCTCCCCCCTGCCCGTGCAGGGCTGGTGTGCTGCTGCAGACAGGCTGGGGAGGGAGATCCAGAGCCTCCTGTTTCCTGCAGCAGATGGAAAGCTGCTGCCAGCTGCTGCAGGTCCCCAGTCAGCACTCTGTGCAGCACGGGCACATCTGAAGGCTGCAGATAAGGGGAGAGTGCTTTGTGATAAGGTTCCTTTTAAAGGCACCATCTCCTGGAGGAGCCTGTGGTGCTGTGTGTGAGGAAGGGGGGAGGAGGGAGAGGGTAAAGGCCAGAGGAACATGCTCCAGCCTGGCTCCAGACCTCAATGTCTGCATTCCCAGCACCAGAAAAAAAAACCAGCAGGGTTTTTTCCATCTTCCTAGCCTGGGCTGTGTTCATCCTTCTCCTCCAGCTGCTAAAATGACCTTGAAGAGGGTAAGGAGAGGGGCAAAAAAAAATCTCTCTGTATGAGAAGAATGATCTTCATGCTCTTGAATCTCATCTGCAGCAATGTGATTGCCATGGGTCGTGAGAGGAGCTCCAGGAAGGATTCCCTGAGTTCCCTTGAAGCACAACTCCACTCCACCCACATGTGCTAAGGGAAAACAGCAGCAAAGCACAACCAACAGAGAAGGCACAACAACCTCAATCACACAGATGGGTTTTTTTCCCCCCCTCTTTCCACCTGTATGCAAATGACAGCCCTTTTTATCCTTTCTATGCATGAAGGAGTAATAGGGAAATGGAGAGGAAGATGATCACAGCACAAGCTGCCCATGACTCATTAGTGACACCACTTTGCATCTCCCATGGATGCTCCAGCATAAGGCAGGGAGCTGTAGGGAGGTGAAGAAACTCTAAGATTTCTAAGTGTGGTGAATCCAGGTCTCCCTCTGGCACTGGGAGGGAGGAGCTTTCTCAGGGACAATTCTCATTTTCCTGCTGCACACAGAAACCAATTAAAGCAGGGCCCAGCAGACAGGACTGGTTTGGGCTGGTGGTGATGAGAGGATGATGGAAAGTTATTTGTTCAGAACCTTTCAGTGGGGATTGCTGCTGGGCCCCAGTGGAAGCCTCTGGACTCTGGCTGCACTAAGTTTGCATAATTAGCTAGACAATTTCAGCTTAATTCTTTGTAGCATCAGAGAAGCCAAGCAGAGTGTTGGAATAAAGCAGAATTAGTGGATGTTTGGGTGATGCAGAGTGGAGAGGAGTCTAATCAACCCTATTTGAGGGACAGCCTCTCCAAACTGGGCTGCACTGAGACACAGCAAATGAAGAGGAATTAACACCAGGCAGTTCGCTGGGTGGAAATTAAAGATATACATAGAGATGTACACACACAAATGGGGAAAAAATAAAAACCCACAAACACAGCTGCTGTGTCTTAACTGCTCTCCACCCCCTCCAGGGACTTGAAGAAGAGCAGGCCTGTCAGCTGCTTTAAGGGACATTATCCTCACAGTTTCTTCCCAGTGTTTACAAGGAAGCACTGCTGCTGCTTGTTTGATTGCTTGTCACTGCCAGCACACAGAGAGGTTCTCTCAAAGTTCACCTTCCACAAGCTCCACCACGTGGGAATGAAACCAGACCTAAAGTGATCCTCCAGGAGGGCAGAGCCTCCAGCTGCTCCCTGGGCTCTGGGCAGTGTTTGCCAGAGTGCCTTGTGCCCCCTGAGCTCCCTGCCCATGGTGTTCTCTCCTCCAGCACTGCACCGACTCCCTTCCCAGTTTGCCTCCATCCACCTTTGCCTCCTGCCCCACACCTCACTCTGACCCTCCTCAGCCTGCTCTCCTACTCCAAACCTACTCACACACTGCACAGCCCACTGTTGTGTATGTTGTTGTATCTGAGCGGGATTGCTCAGGGTCTGTCAGAGCAGCTCCCAGGCCTGATGGCACCTCAGAAGCATGGATGAACTGGGAGGTGACTATGTTATGATCTTGATTTTGCTGGAAAGCAGCATGGCTGGACTACAGGCACGTGGCTTATCCTAAGCCCCAGAAGGAAGCCAGAAGCATAAATTCTGTTTGAGCAAATGAGAAAGATGAAATGCCCAGCAGCTCAGTGGGGACCAGGGGCAGCATGGCTCTGCCACAGGGCCACCATTCCCACTTTACAGCAGCAGGGAGGAAGAGTTACCAAAATATCCCTGGCCATGTGGGAGCTGGGAAGGTGACAGACGTTGGAAGAGCAGAGAACAGGGGCCATGTGTTCCCTGCAACAAAAAACCTGGGGTGGAGATCAGCACTGTCAACAACACTTAAGATTCTGCCCTAGTCAAGCAATGAAATGAATAAAAAGGTTCATCCATGTAGTTTCAAGTCCTTTTCCATGGCCAGCAAGGAGAATTTTGCCATGTATTGCAAAGAGATTTCAGAAACATTTTCCATTCTAATGGGGAAATTGCTTCACCCTCTCCTCTAACCCTTGGGGTATTCCTGCTTAATCCCAAGTGGGAGAGGGAGGAGTTAAAGTGGAAGAAGAAGCTGAAAAAATCTGCATCCTCGTAAAAGAACAAGAAAAAAATGTCAGCTCAGCTCTGAAAAAGTTTCCACATTGATTTCTGCTTCATCAAAAATGAGGTTAAGTTGAATGCATTAAGCTGGCAAACTGGATAATTGTATGTCCTGAAACTGTCTTCCAAACAGCTCTTTTCACAGCAGTGCTCAGAAAATAACTTCATCAATAAGGTTCTTGCCCATTAAACCTTCACACTTCCCTCTGCCTTGCTCAGGAGTGAAGCTTGTCCTTCCTGAGAAGGGCTTCTTCTTTCTTTCACCTCAAACTAGTGGGGAAAGCAAGGCTGGTTTGGATTACAGCAGTGTATTTCTGGCAAGAAGATAAGAGGGTGAAAACCAAACATGCTCTCAGGGCTGGGCTTTCCAGCTCTGGATCCCTGTTCATCATGTGGTGCTGTGGCTGCAGCTTCAGAGTGGAAGAGAACTGCTGAGAGCCAGAGCTTGGCTTTGTTCCTTCCTTCCCCAGCCACTCTGGCCAGGGTCAGGCCCTTCCAGGCAGCCAAGCCCCAGTGGCAGGGGGGGTGCTGATCTTTCTGGGGGTGCACAGCACCTTGAAAAGGCAAGAGCTTGCCTTCAGCTGCCCTGTTTGCATGGCAACACCTCTGAATTCCTCACCTCACACTGTTTTCTAGCAGTGGTGCTGGAGCCTGAGCTCTGAACACTGCACTGCAGCCCACTGAGCTGTGGCTGGGAGAAGGACTCAGGCTTCTTCTTGGCCCTGGGCTCCAGTACTCAGAGGCAGTGAGGAGTACTGATAACTGGGTGCTCTCTCCCACCAGCCCTACCCACTCAGAATGAGCTGGACTAGGCAGGTGCCCATTACTATGGATCCTCCTCTGGTGTCCAGTGGTGCCTCAGAGTAGCTGCCAGCTTCAAGGGGGAAGACAAGCAAAGCAAACCAGGCAGAAGAAACTCAAGAGCTGTTCAGATAAAGATTTCTTTCCAGAATCTAATCCCTTAATTAAGCCAGAGAGTGGGGTATTTTTCTCTTCCTGCTGGCAGAGCTGCTCTCCCTTTCAGCCCAGCAGTTGTTCTGGTCCCCATCTGGCAGGTCCCTTTGCCCAGTGAGTGGCTCAGAGCACAGCAGGGGGATGAAGGAACTTCACTTTCATCTCTCATGGCAAAAAGCAACTCCAAGCTGCCATGCTCCTTCTTCCACTCCAAAGTCTCATTTTCTTCCTCCCTCACTAATAACTTGATTTTTATGATTGGTTTTTTGTTTTTTCCATGGTCCTATTTAGGCCAAGCTCCTGCTTTATTCACCCCACTTTCAGATTTGGCACGTTCCTTTCCAACTCCACCTTGATAAATACAAAAGTGAGGTGAGAAAATGCTGTTCTCTTCAGCTACCTCATTAAAGTTTTTCATTTGATATGAACACAATCAATAGTACCTTCCTGGAAGAAGCTTCAACAAGAGGAGCAATTAATTTGCTACCACTTGCCAAGGCTAATGGGCCTTAAACACACTGGCCTTAAACTATAAGGTGAGTCTTGCACAACACCATTCCCAGCTGCTAATGTGGATAGCAATAAATATCTTCATAATAAAGAAATATAAATATATAAATAAACACCTAAATATACATATATAAATAAACATCTTTATAAATAAATATATTTCTAAATAACTAGAAATAAGTTACCTCTATTGATAACAGCTGTGTAGCCTCCACTATATTAAATCTTAAGATAATTTGACTGGCTATAGGAGGAATTCTCATGCCAGACTCCACTTCTCTTAGCCTTTCAATGGCTACAAGCTGGATCTGAACTACTGACCTAGAGACAAATGGCTCTGTGTCCTAATTCCAGCCCCTCAAGCCATTTATTCCCCCTATCACATCGTCCTGTTGACACAAGACACATTAAGCACTGCCAGAAGGTGGCTAAAAAAAAAAAAACCACCAGAAAAAGCTTTTTTCCTTTTTATGGCAACCTCTGTAGCTGTGCAGCTATTCAAATATTTGCCTGGCTCTTTATAATTCATTAGAACCTAATTTTTTTTTCCATGATACTCTCTTTGTAACTGTATTCCCACCACCCAGGTGGGAAGCTTCATTTGCATTCTAGCAGAACTTCTTGTTAAGACAAACTCCACCAAAAGAAAAAAAATACTTTTTTAGCTTTCTGTCTCCAGAATGGCACAGGGCAGGGGATGGATCACTAGGTGCCCGTGGGCAAGGACATGTTTCCTTCTGTCCTCCCTCCCTGAGGATGTTTTGGTGCAAAAGGCTGTGGTAAAATGGTAACATCACCACCAACCTGCTCATGGTCAACAAGAGGGTTTCTGCCATGGATTTCAGTGCAGACAGGGTTGTCTCTCCATGGAAAAGCAGCTCAGGTTTTCCAGTTTGTGCAGTGAGAATGCAAATGACTGCAACTGGAATTCTGCTTCTGCTAAGCTCCTGTAATGCCATTAAGGACACGTGCTGCATCATCAGAAAGGAGGGAATGCAAATGGAGGAAGAAACCCAGCCCCTTCTCCCCCTCCCTGCCACATTACCAGT
Source organism: Ceyx melanurus (assembly GCA_024611195.1). Classification (NCBI taxonomy): domain Eukaryota; kingdom Metazoa; phylum Chordata; class Aves; order Coraciiformes; family Alcedinidae; genus Ceyx; species Ceyx melanurus. The sequence goes on along the minus strand of JANHGL010005001.1, from coordinate 11,864 downwards.
GTTTCTCAAGTCTGCTTTTACTCCAGGGTGGCCAGAAGTTTTACTGAGTTCCCCTCAGGGCCTGCCTTGCTGGTTCACCCCACAGAACTGGTATCAGTAACAAAAATCTGCTCAGCTATTTGGAGCTGCTGCTGGAATGGGACCCCCAGCTCCTCCCCTCCCAGGATCCAGCTATGGATTTGGCCTAACATGACATCCCCCAGGCCACCAGCCACATTAGTTTAATTTAATTGAAGGAAGGCTACAAATAGGTCAGAAGAAACTAAGGGAATTAGCTGTTCAAATGAAAATTCAACTCAGTTGGGAGACATATTCTCCTACTCTTTGGAAGCTCTTTCCTGCTCTTTCCACACAGGCCCTGCAGCCTCTGAATCAATTTTCTGAGTGTCTCCAAATCTTCTTAAAAGTGATGGATTCTTTCAGGTGTAACCTGTGCCCAGCAACAGACCTGAGAAGATGCATTCCCTCCATTCTAAAACCTCCATGGAAAACTCAAGGGAAGAAAAGGACAGCATTCCAAAAAGAGATGCATTCCATCCCATCCAGAAGATGAGAGGATCCAGAACCTTATCAGTGTGATATGCATCCAAACCAGTTAGTTCCTCTCCTTTCCACCATAATCCCTCCCATAGATTCCTAAATAGTTTGATTTTAAATACAGGATACTGCATCTTGGCACCAACCAAGGGGGCAGATGCTGGGCATAAAATAGGGAAGCTCAGCAAACTGCTCTTGGGGGAAGAAAAAAGTTTAATAAATGTATATAAGATTATTTATTTAATAAATCTTTTTTTGCCTACATAAAGAGGGTTGGTTTTTGTTTCTAAAACTCACATTCTGAGCTGCACTGGTTCATTATGATTGAGTGTATGGGTTACACAGTTTTATTTGGCTTTTATTCTTTCTGCTGGGTGACCCTGGGCTAAGGTTTGTGGGATGTTAATGTCCAGATTCTGCTTTCCCTGCACAGATTCTGGGAGATGACAAGTGTGAAAACTCAGCTCCAGGACTCCATGGTCAAGAACCTCTGACCAACCCAGACACACTGGTGTGGTGTGAAGGCCAAGATGATGAGAGCTTCCATGGCCTGACTGGAGTATTGTGCTTCTTCCAACCCTAGCAGCACAGCTCCAGACTACACCAGCCTCCCTGGATTTCTGCTCAGGGACTTGCTAAGTACCAGACACTGAAGTTTCTAACGTGATATTTAAGCAAGCTAAGCTCCAGCCAAGGAGAGTATATGCCTTCCTTACATTGCAATCAAGCTTCCTACTGCAGGGTAGATATGGCAAACACTTCAAAAAGACTCTATTTATATTCTGCCCTACTGGTAAATTCATTTGTTGGACCACTCATGCAAAATGGATAATGCAAATGAAACTGCTACATTTGGAATGTTTATTTTCGGACTCCAGTGAACATGAGTGTGTTAGACTGGGTTTATTTTCTCTTTTCCTTTCCTTTTTTTTTCTTTAGGTTGTTTGCTCAGCTGTAGTCTCCAAAGCACTTGTTTCAGATCTGGGGGAGGATGTCAGAGCAGTCTGCTGCTGAGCTGGAATGGTGCAGACACTTCAAACCACTGGCTCTCCAGCCCACTGCCTCCTGCCTAGCATTGATCTGGAACTGATAAGTGGCTGGCTGTTTTACAGCACTGCAGCCATTGAGAAGGCTGCTCTCTCCTCACTGCAGGGTGAGTGATAAATTCATGCAGAGCATGGACAATTGCAGGGGAAGAAAGGGAGAGGCTCCCCGGGAGCTCAGGAAGTGACCACTTATCCCTGTACTGGCTCTGAGGAACAGTAAGGCACAGATGGAACGTTCATCTAGGAGGCACAGCCAGCAGATGAACAGCTCTGTGCACCCTCTCTCTGCCTCAGGCAGGACCTGGAGTCTCAGCACTAGTTAGAAACAAGGCAGCAGTGACTGTTCCATCAGAAGTGACTGTGGAGGCTCAGTACAGGGAATGCTCTACCCAGACACAACACAGATCATTCCCCTTCCTCACTAGTCCATCCTCTTAACTCTGCCTCAGCCTGCCCTACACACACTGCTGTAGCTGGGCACACACAGGCTCCTCCACAGCCCTGCTCACACTTCTTTTTTAGCTTTTCTGTTCACATGAAAAGAGCTCAGGAGAGAAGGATGCCACCTAGCAGATGAGACATTGAGTGCAGTAGTAGGGGGGAGCAAAGGAGAGCAGAAGTCTTCAGCAACCCCCTCTCCCCACGGTTCTGCTTTAACTCTGAGACAACTCACCCCTAGTGTACACCCAGAGTAAATCCAGTCCAACACTGCCACAGCAATTCACATTTCCAGATCCCCACTGCTGATCCAGGCAGCCAGGAAAGATTAAAGTGAACTTCCAGAGAGGGATTGTCTGTAGGCACTTCAGAGCAAGAGGAAGAAAGAACCACCAGCGTGGTTGCAGGGAGCACAACCAGGCAAAGATGAAGAAGCTCTTCCCTGTCTCCTGGTTGCTTTGTAGCATGCACTGCACCAATGACAAGGGCTCTCTCCTTCTTTTTGCTCCCTCCCCCTTCTGCCCCCTCCCCCCCATCTGAGAAGGTGGAAAACCTTCCAGTATCACACTCACTCTGGGAAACTGCTGCTTGGGTCGAGCCCTGTTGGAAAAAAAAACAACAAAAGGCTCTCATGTTTGCTCTGCTGGGCTCTGCAATGCATAACAGAGTCTGCATTGCAGTCTCCAACTGCAATCCAACACCATCTGTCCCTTCCACTTGCAGCACTGCATCACCCCGGGGAGGCTGCTCTTCAGGGGGGATCCGGAGGGCACCTGGCTGTGCCATCCCCCAGTTCAGCCAGCAAAAAACACCCCCCCACACCAGTCTGTAGTAGAAGGTTGCAACTGGAAATGGCTGCTCGGGGAAGCTGTGAGAAGCAAGACAGGGAAAGGGCACCAGTTTCCCTGCCTTTCATTATTTTGTAAACCCAGTTCTGTACAACGACAGCAAATTTACTTCAATCCTCTTCAACTACCTTATGGAAAAGAAGTGAAGGAGCAGAGCAAGTGAGCTCTAAGCTGCTGTGGCTCCATGTGCCTCTGTACAAAGGAGCTACTTTAACAACAGCCTGAGCCACCAACTCGCCTTTCCTGAGCGTGCTCAGCTTAGAGGACAGGGAAACAATGCAGCCCAGGGACAAGACAGCAGACCTGGAGATATTTCAGTGCTCTGCTCAGTCTGACTTACAGAGTCACACTGGGAAGGACACTTTGGTTTTATTTATCTCCATCTCTCTCTCTCTCCCCCTGCTTGCCTGTGCTGTGAAGCAAATTACCCCAGGAGTGAATTCTTCAGGGCTGCGTCTGTCTCACCCTATACATTTGTTCAGCACCTTGTCCAATGTCATCCCAAACTTCCACGAGGCATTATTATCTGCTGGAAAGTGAACTATTCCTAAAAGAAGCCTGGAATTTGTGAAGTGTCTCTGCCAGTGCCCTGCCTCAGAGTCTGTGATGCTGGGAGGAGGAAACAGTTCAGCTCTAGCACAAATTAGTGTTCTGACAGCTCGGTGCAATCTAGCCATGACCTGCATGGCTGCTTTCCCTTCACATTCCCAGGAGCACACTCTGCATTAGATCATGCTCTGCAGCAGGCTCTGCTCCAAAGCAAAGGAGAATGGATGGGGAGGAAGATGAAATTGCCTTGACCAGCTTGCCTTGTCCTGAAAATATGCTCCTGACATGTGGAGAAAGCTGCAGGCAGCTTTCTCTCTGATTTGGAGAGCACAGAGACAGGAACAAAATAACTCATTTTCAAGTTACTTTTAAGGTTGTGGCTACACTCACATTATGTCTGACAAGTCACCCTGCATATTGGAACTGCCCTGGGAACAGCACTTGCTTTTCATCAGACCTTTGTGTCTCTAAACAGACCTTATTTCTCTGCAGATTGCTCTTTCTTCCCTCTTCCCCTTAACATACTGCCAGAGAATTCTGAAATCAAGGTTATAAACACATCCCCAAGCCGTTTATGTGAGAGATAAGCATGTAAAAGAAGATGCCTTGGTGAGGAAATGCTAATCAGCTACCTCTAGACCTTTCCTCTGAGCTGGTTCTGGACCTTTTGGGGGCTCGGAACGGCCAACACCCGGCTGCCTGGCTAACTGCTCCACTCACAGGCAGCTCTGCAGGCACACCACATGAGTCCACCTGTACTCACTCTCCTCCCAGCCCACACACCATCTCCACAAACTCCGTGTATTCTGATGGGGAAGCAGATTGCAGAGTCTCAAGTGACTAAGTAACAATCCTCTGAAGGCCCTCTCGGGAAGCAGCTAAAAGCAAAGCATTAACCTCCGAGCACGGCTCTTTAGCATTCACGCAGGGATAAAGCAGAGCGGGGCGTTTAAAGCAAGCACTTCTGTGGAATACCCTGGCTAAGTGGTGCAAAGGTGAGAAGTAGCGAGTGCACCAGAGGCTGTGCTCACCTCCTCCCACTGGTGGATGTAGCGGATGAGGCGGGAGAGGCGCAGCAGGCGCAGCAGGCTGAGGATCTTGGTGAAGCGCACGATGCGCAGGGCCCGGGCGGTCTTGTACACCTCCGAGTCGATGCGGGTCTCCACGATCAGGAAGATGTAGTCCACGGGGATGGAGGAGATAAAATCCACCACGAACCAGCTCTTCAGATACTTCATCTTGATCCTCTGCGGGTCTAGGATGATCTCCGTGTTGTCCTCCACCACGATGCCCGTGCGGAAGTTGAGCACGAGGTCGATGAGGAAGAAAGTGTCCGAGACCACGTTGAAGACAATCCACGGGGTGGTGTTCTCATCCTTGAAGAAGGTGATGCCCACGGGGATGATGATCAGGTTCCCCACCATCAGGAGCAGCATGGTCAAATCCCAGTAAAACCTGGACAGCAAGAGAGAGACACGTGAGATCGGCCATAGAGCAGGAGATTGGGGAGCCTGCAAATACCTGATCTCATTTCTCTAATAAGCAATGATTTCACATTTAACTCCTGTTCCATGAAGCACAGTCTCCAAGCAGCTTAACATTGACTTGCCACTCCAAGATATCATTATGTTATAATAATTATTATTAATTATTATTATTATCAGGCATTACAACAACATTCATTTTTGGTTTTGAAGGCACACACAGGCTGAACAGAATTCCTAATTTCTTTATTTTGGATTTTGAAAGATTTTCAAAACCCTAAGAAAAAGACAACAAAAGTTAAGACTGGGCTCCCCAGTTTGAGACAGGGATCTACTGGAGAGTCCAACAGAGGCTGTGAGGATGATGAAGGGGCTGGAGCATCTCCCCTGTGCAGAAAGGCTGAGGGAACTGGGGCTGTTCAGTCTGGAGAGGAGCGGCCTGAGAGGGGAGCTGATGAATGTCTGTAAATCTCTGCAGGGTGGGGGTCCCATGGAAGGAGCCACCTCTGCTCTGCAGTGCCCAGCTACAGGACAAGGAGCAATGGGGATAAACTGGAGCAGAGAAGGTTCCAGCTCAACATGAGGAGGAACTTCTTCCCCATGAGGGTGACAGAGCCTGGCACAGGCTGCCCAGAGAGGTTGTGGAGTCTCCTGCTCTGGAGACTTTCCAACCCCACCTGGATCTGTTCCTGAAAGGCATGCCCTGGGTGACCCTGCTCTGGCAGGGGGCTGGACTCAATGATCTCTTCCAACCCCCACCATTCTGTGAAGACAAGGAGAGAACTGAGCCTTCCTTTAAACCCATCACCTCAACAGCAGTGAAGTCAACAGAACGACTTTGCATTTACAATGATGTAATGAAGGAAACTGGTTTGCTGAATAAGGACATGCACATGCTGCTGCTCTCTTTGCCTGCCAGGTTACAGTCAAAATCACTGCAGTGTTTTAGGAGAAAGAGATTTGCCTTAAAGCCCCTCAAATTCTAGCTTTGGTAAGAGCTGTTCAGCTTAAGCCTGGGCCTTGGACCAGAGTGAACTGCTGCCAAACAGCAGCACTACAGTGAGGCAACTACACCCATTTGCTCCACTCTCAGCAGAAAAAAAAAAGAGCAGAATATGCCTTAAAAGCCTCCTCTGCATAAACTCTTCCTGCTACCAACCTAACACTTGAAAGCATCTAAAAGCACATTTAAGACACCAGCTAGAAGATGTGTACAGGCAGGGTCACAACCAGCAGCACAGCAGCATTTCTCAGAAGCATTACTCAAGCAGCTGATGGGAAGGAGCAAAGTTAACCCACTAACATGGTTTCCCAAAATATTCCCTCTCTCTGGTGCTGTGCCTCTGTGGGCAAGGTAGCAAGCAAAGCTTCACTTGGCATAAAGGTCTGGTTGGTTCTGGGAGGCTCTCCACAGTGAGATTTGTCAATATGCTTCCAAGAGCAGGGCTGTGACACAGGGTAAGATGCATGAATACCCTAGAAAACCATATTGCAGTCTTCCTTATTAAGGGCCTGAGATGATGCTGCAGCTTTCCTAGGCAATTAATCTAGATAATCACACAATAGCAGGAAGTCTGGAAGCAGTGTGTGTGTTATTACTGAAAATAAATAACCTCCCAGCCATCTTCAGTTTGCCTTAGGGGATACAGAAGGAGATAAAGCACAAAGAAAATTCTCTTTTTTTTTCCCCCCCAAGTTTCAAATTAATGGCACGAGACAGACATGGCCAGACATGCTGGGATGTACAGGAGAGTGGCTTTCTTCAGAGATCTTTGGGTTTTTCTGCCTCTGCTTTTCACACCAGCTGGTGACACACCAGCAGCTCGGATGGCTCATGCTTCCAGATGTTTCCCATGCACACAACCCCAGTGAAAAGCTTTCTGCCTGACAGCAGCTATTCCTGATACCCTAGTCTCTTCCAGCTGCCCTGCATCCTGATTTACAGCATTTCTTGCTATTCCAGTTCTAAGATCTTCAAATGCACTTCACACACACTCCCCAGTCCCAGCCTGTCCACAGCAAAGCAGGTTTGCAATGGGGATGAGCAAAGATGAGGGGTTAAAATTCACTGTTGTGTGTTTCTTAAACCACAGTTCTCCTCAAGGGTGTGCTGCTGACTCCAGATGATTGGCACAGGCTCCCCTTGGTTCTGCCCTTTACTACAGAAGGTAAACTTTGGTATCCAATGCAGTCCTGCTAATAAAAAGAGATTCCAAGTGCCAGGGAGCAGATAAAACTTTGGAGTCTACAAAGGAGGCAGAAATAGCTGAAAACCACCAAGAACTTGGTCTGCACACCAATTCCAGCACAGAAAATCCACCTGCCTTTACAAAGGACAGTACCTAGAAGTTATATTTTAACTGTTAAGATTCCAGGGGCCCTGCAGGTTTGAATTCCACCCGTGTGAAGTATGATCTGCTCAGGGTGGCATCACTGGCTTCACACCAAATGGACTCTCAGGGACCACAACATCTCAGAGGTCTAACACCACCCATGTGTCATGTTGTATTTACAGTGAGGAACAGCTCTTCAGTCCCTGGAAATGATTGGCCAGAGTGACTAAGGGTGCATGCGATGTATGTAAGGGCAAGCACCAGCTATTAAGAACCCACCTTTCCTGTATTGCTGTTGTTCCCCTTCACCCAGGGATTCCATGGAGCAGACAGTGATGAAATTGGCTCTGCTGCACCCACAAAAGGCAGATAAGAGTCATTAGCCCTGTACTGCAGCTAGGGAGGATGTGTGGAAAAAGGAAGAGAAAGGGATTTGTCCATGGAAGTCTGAGGCTAAAGAAGGGTTAGGATCTGAATCTGCTCCTTGAGTCTAACCAGATCTGAAGCTATTCAGACAGCTTGAAAAAACCTGTTTAGCAGAGATGCATCTCATGGGTATCTTCCTCCGATATCCTGTCTCCTTCTCACTTCTCTTCCTGTTTTCAAAAGCCTACATAAAAAATTAATAAATATGGATGTATTGTTTTATTCGAGTTGACTCAGTGCAGCTGAACAGCTCACAGCACAGGGAACAGCCAGCACTATATAAACCACATGGCTTGTTCAAACATCCTTGGGTTTTATCCTACATCTTACTCTATGCATGCTTCTTGGAGCTGGAAAATCACAGTTGAACATGCACTGCTACCTCTGATCTTTTAATTCCTAATATATTATTTAGGGATAACAGAATGCATCTGAGGATTTGTGTGGCAAAGACACTGCAAGAATATACCCTCCTCAAGGAGAGCTGCTGTCACTCCATGGATTTGATGGCACGTGTGCTTCATAGGTGTTAGTTTGTGGTTGGTGACCAGAAAGTCAGATCATCCTTCCTCCCATCCAGCTCAACATGAGGAAGAACTTTCCTGTAAGAGTGGTGAGAGCATTGGAGTAGAATCCCCAGGGAGACTGTGGAGTCTCCTCTGGAGACTTTCCAGCCCTGTCTGGATGCATTTCTGTGTCCTGCTCTAGCAGGGGGTTGGACTGGATGCTCTTTGCAGGTCCCTTCCAACCCCACCATTGTGTAATTCTGTTCTGTCTAGTGCATAATGTACAGATGCTTTTTTTTTTTCATTAAACAAACCTTGATTTTTCAAAATGATCCCATGATTCAGTGTAACCAATTATAGTGCATGAGCTCAGGCAGGATCGTGACCAATAGGAGAGAAAACAAAGAGCTGCAGAGGGTGGCCTGGTCAGCCTGACACTGTCAGTATGGCATCCAAAACCCTGAGAGGGGCACATATGTGCCCTTAACTTCTGTTCTAGCTCTGTAGTGCTTGCAGTGTCAAGAGAAAATAGATTTGAGCAGCATCACCTCTATATTAACAAAGCTTTTTGGATGTTTCCAGCTTCTGCTGAAAGGCAGCCAGCTCTGGGTTGAACGGAGGTGCTGCCTGGAAGTGAAGAAAAAATCAAGAAGCAAAACTGAAAATGCAGCTAACTGGAAATGCCAGGGAGCCAGGATATTTTCACCAGCACTGGAAATTAGCTCTGACACTGTGGCCAACCCTCCCACCTTTTCAAGAGCAGACCTTTCATGAATTCAGTTTGCTGAAACCAACCCTAAAGCCAAAGCCAACTGCTCTACCAAGTGTGGCTTGGTGGTGACTCAGGAAGCAGAGTGCCACCTACTGAGGTACCAATGCCATCTCCAGCCTCTGCCCTGCAGCAGGAGGATTTGCTGCTTCATTCCTTTACAAAGCTGATAAAAATCTGCCTTTTTTTCCCCAGACTGGCAGCCCTCTTGCCCTCACTCTGGGTTGCATTTGGAATTTAGACTCTGCTGCACTCAGAGGAAAGAGGTCGAGCTTTAATTCCCAGCACTGTGAGTCGAGCTAGAAATAGAAATCATCTTTTGTGAGAAGCATTAGTGGATGTCAGAGTGTCTGGAGCAGGAACAGTGGGAGGAAAGTTTACTCCAGAAAGCAGCTGTTTGCATAGGTATCTGAACCCAGAGGGGAGAGGGAAAGCAGGAAGAGATCCTTCCCTGCCTTTGGAAGCATTACCTCTCCCAGAGAGGAGTAGGAGTATTTCTACTGGAGAGCTACAAACTTTGCATTATTCACAGGGGTAAGAGGAGGAACATGGTGATTCACTGCTCCTCAACACACTGAGGGATGCTTAACCAGCTTCCCAGTCCAAGAATTCACTTACTGGAAGAATTCATGTATTTACAGGGAGTTACTCAAATACCTGTGCACTTGGAAACCTCTGAAATCCAGACCCATCAAAAAAACCAACACAAAAACCCAAGAGCCAAATGACTTCCAACAATATTTTGCAGGTTGTATAATGGGAAATTATTAGGGGACCTAGCTAAAGGATGAGACAGAGTTTTAATTCCTTCTGACCAATCTATGCAAATACTATGTATCCTGAAAGCCCTGGAGAGCACAGCTAATCAGCCATGCACCACAACAGCAGGAGGAGATGAGCTCTGCCTCCTCTAGAATTCCCTGGCTGCCTGCTTCTCCTGCAGCCCTGCTTGTCCCCTGCCTGCCAAGGAGCACGGGCTGCACCAAATGCCACCTCACTGCCAGTTGCTGCCATGCAAAATGAAGAGAGGGGAGCAGCCAGGGCTCGTCCAGTGGGGAAGAGAGGACTGTACAAGGCACAGCTTCTGCTGCAATCGAGGTGTCTGCCCTGGAGCACCTTCAGTCAAGATTCTTTAACACTCATGACCAGATTTTCATGGAATTCAGTGGCTGGGTTGACTTGCAAAAGGCTGTTTTCCAAGGTCTGTCTTTAGCCTTTGGCTTAGAAGCTCTCCAATCTACAAAATTGCTCATCCTCAACAGCACAGAATTCCTTATCCTGTCTGGAGTTTCAAACATATGCTCCTATGATTACCTTCAAACAGAAATTACATGGATTTGGGGGAGTGGAAAATTAAGAAAGCTATTGCTCATGGAATATTTTAGAAGGGAATCTTTTAGAATGGCATATTTTAGAATGGCATTTTGCAGCCCAGGCATGGTAGCAGTTTTTTATTGCTTCTCTATCATGGTTTTTTAAATCTAGTGCTACATTATTAAACAATAATCAACACCCTGCATTTTTCAAAGTAATGCCCATCCATTAATTCATCCCACCAGAAGGAATGAAGAAGGTATTCACATCCTATAGTACAAAGACTAACTGCAGATTTAAGTCACTTATTCAGAGCTAGAACTACTACCCAGAAACTATGGTTGCTTAGTTTTAGAAGAGGTTTCCAGTTATGTTCTATACTGTAATTTGATCAGTAGCAGCAAAGGGGAAATTTCTTTTATTTTCCATTGTAAAAATATAAATATAGCCATTATTTGGTGATATATTTATCCCAGCTGTAATACTTGCTAATTTGCAAACACCACGTTGGAGGCCCTGATGCATTTAGCCAATTGGAACACAGCACGTTGTGAATTGTTCCCTTTCTTTAAGTTACAAAGCACAGTGTTTTAAATCAAGAGGAGTTAGTTTAAATTATTCATTCTTTAATAGTACCTACAATACACCCACTCTACTGTCAGGCTGCTTGAAGAGATGAAGGTTTGCATCTGGACAGGCTGGAGATCATACAGAAGCAATATGCACTGGCACTTCACTTCCAGGATCAGTGAACCATAAACAGCTCAGAAGTAGAACAAAAACCATGGCAGGTTCTGCATGAAGCAGTCAACTTCTCACTCTCCTCAACTCCCACTGCCTTCTCCTGCCTGCTGATATCATCCCAACAAATTAAACTCTATCTTCGGTCTATACTTGGAACCCAATCTGAGCAGAAAGGTAAAAATAAACAAGATTTCATTTCCCCCTCTGGGGAAGGCACCACAGAAACAGAGACAACCACAAAAGGCTGAGCTCGTTCCTGCTCTAAATTTGGATTGTGGAGGCCAACAGAGCACACATCCCATTTCCAACTGGAAACAGCAGTAACAATATCTTCTCACTTGCCTGGATGCAGCTATTCTGAGCTCGTGGAGAATTCCCCTGGGCCAAGCTGCAGAAGCAGTGACATTTCTGGGGGTACCACCTGTAGGAAAGCTGTTTCTTCTGGAAGGCCCAAAGGAAGAACATTTCCACACTGCACCTAGACAATTGATGTGTTCATAGCACCACTGAGGTGATCAAAGATCTACACTGTTCTGCAGTTCACTGCAGGAGTAGCTGGAGACACCTCTGGCAAGATCATATGGTACAGATTTATAAGCACTAGGAGGAAACCAGGTCAGTGCAAGCACTGGCAAACCAAGCTCTAACCTGTTTGGATGTTTCCTCTCCTGTGAGGAGACACTTGGGAGTTGTTTAGGCTGGAGGAGGCTCCAGGGAGAATTTCTTGTGGCTTCCAGGATCTGCAGGGGTTCCAGGAAATCTGGGAAGGGACTTTTAGGCTGTGGGGTAGCAACAGGACTGGAGGGGATGGATCCAAACTAGAGCTGGGTGGATTCAGATCAGCCATCAGGAAGAATTTCTGCCCCAGGA